>CAVNYN010273583.1:0-22382 GCA_963692815.1 Nyctanthes arbor-tristis
CCCACACGACGCTCTTCCGATCTCCTGGAGCAACATCACACAGGATCTTTGATCTGAGCAACTGCTGATCCAATAATTACCATGGCAGAAATAGATGTTTAGTGGTCGAAAGTGTTGGTCCTTAGAACATATAAAATCTTGAATTACAATATATCATTAAGATCGGAAGAGCACACGTCTGATGAGCTTCCACCTTGTGGACATTCTTGCTCTATAAGCTCTTCCGCAAGAGCCTGCAATCCTGCCCCCCAAATAAAGATTGTAATAATAGGTTTGTGTGTTTTTCCTTCTTCCCTTTCTGATTATTTCAGTACAGTTACGAACATGACATGTGCAGAGGCTATTACCTTGAGACTGGTATGTTTTTTTGGTGGCACTATGTTGTGAAAGTAAAACTGTTTGAGATTTTGTGGGCTGCTAATGTTTTGATGTTATAAAGGGTAATTGGCGCAAAACGTCTTTACCTTTTAACTCAGTTGGGCAAATCATTCTTACCTTCATTTTTTAACAAATACATCCCCACCTTTACCTTTTTTTGGCGAAATCAGTTCCTACTATCAAGGTCTGTTAAATTTCTCGTTACCAAACTCGTACATCTCATTTTCTAAGGTTTGTAAGGGTATACGTAGGGGCCCACTGTACACCATGCCTTTTGCCCTAAATTTAATAAATTCTATTTATTATTCAGACATCTAATTGTGGTTCATATTATTATTATTATTATTATTATTATTAGTACTACTAGTACAAAGATAGCTTTGCATATACTCTGAAGTGCCTCGTTTGTAAGAAAAGACCAGGGGTGTGGTGGGTTCCCCAAAATGCCTTTACAAAATTTAGAAATTGACGTGTATGAGTTTAGTTAGCGGAAAAATTTAACAGGCTTAAAAATTAGGGACCAATTTCGCTAAAAAAATATAAAGGTGAGAATGTATTTACCAAAAAATCAAAGGTATGAATGATTTGTACAACTAAGTTGAAAGGTAAGGACGTTTTGTGCCAATTACCCGTGTTATAAAAGACACCGAAAGTAAAACGCGGATTCAAACCATACTCAATTTTTTAAATTGTGACAAAAGATACAAAATACTCACGAATAGCTTAGTAAATACTTACCAAAACTAACGATCCCTATTGTTTGGCTTCAAAGATTGGATTGTTTAAAACAAATCTCAAGAAGAAATGGTGTCGCAAGAAATGTTAGTACATACGCTATCCATCAATGGAGCTTATACGCCGTGAAATGTTGCATTTAAAGAAGTTGATATTTTGGCATAACGGCAACAAGAAATGGTGTTGCAGTTAGTACGAATTTACTTTAGAGCAATCAATAATGTCTTATTAACGTGTCTTGCGGTAGATTGTTGTCATTCTAGAATACAATACATAAAATGATATAAATAACAGAAAATCCATTTGCAACGACTTTTCGTGTAGATCTTACTTCTGGCCGATCAATTTGCAGCGTAGAGCTTTAGCATCTCTCCCTTGGGCTCAGACAAGCGCCAGATGCAAGAGCGAGATGATTCTGATGATAATCTCAGCTCTGTAGTGGTTGTGTTTTCCACCAAGAATGGAAGTATGTATTCCTCTATGTTGCTATAAGAAACTTCGAGGTGAGCTCCAGGCACTTTTATGAACTTCACCTTTCCAGCTTCGTCCAAGCTTTTCAAACCAATCAGATCTTCAGTGTAGAGGGTTGTCTGCAAGGTTCAAAAATACAGTAAAGAGGAAGGCATAAACAAAATAATTGAATGCAAGTGACAGAAAATTATACATACAGTCACGTTAGAAGACTCTGGTAAAAAGCTATAAAGTTACCTCTTGTGCAGGTAAAACTGCGGACCAGGAACCATCGGGAAAATACCCAAACCATGATGTCTCTTTGGGGACAAGTATCGTATCCTTCTCAAACTGACCATGAAATTTGGAAAAAGTAAGAGTTAGCATCCTTTAAAATAATTTTGTTCTCGGGAAATGATCTGAAAGATTTATATCTTCCTATCAAGCCAAGAGATGCAGAGCAGAACTCCCAAAATACCATGATAAGCACCAAATTCTGCAAGCTAGCAAACCGCCCTTTGTAAGTCAAATTCTTATGTATTTCATTGTTAAGCCTTGGGAGGAACTTGCATCCTTTCTCGTATTCATCTATGTCCTGGAGAAGTGGCAAAATAGAGAGAATGATAACATAACTGAAGCGTCTCCTTTTCATTGAGAAGGACATTCAACAAAAAGAACCTTACTCCCAATATTGACGTTTGGAAAATGCTACAAATATTTTCAAAGAAAACAATATGGCCACTAATGGTGATGGTGAATTTTTGTAGTATTGTAACAGAAGAATACTTACAGTGGGAATTTTGATATAACTAGCAGGTGCCAGATGTTCCTGAAATTCACAAGAGGGGATCAAATTAAACGCTATTACGCATTGAGTAACAGTTTGGCTCTAAAGTGTATCGTTTCTCAGCTAAAGCTACACGGAGATTTTGAAAACTTGCACAGTAGAAGCTTGGACCTGAACATAGTTGCTGTAAATTGCCAACTGGAGCAGAAAATCTACTAGAATGCACACCACAGCTGACTGCAAAAATAGAGGCCTAATCAAACCAAAGTTGCAAGAGTAAATCACTTCCAAAATTATATAATTTTACTAGACAAAGAAATGGAACGGAATTACTTTGAATTACCAAATATCCAAGATGTTCAGTTCTCTAACTTCATAATTAAAATGAATGAATCAGACTACCCCTCCCCCCTTTATTATCCACAGCAATCTGCAAGGACAATATTCAGTATGACCCGAAACTTAATATCTAAACTTTCTCGAGGTTTTGTTACAAAACCTCCCACCTTACGTGGCGTGTGTGGATGCATGCCACATGTATTTAAAATACACACTTGTATGAAATTACACCTAGTGTGCATCCATACAAGCCACGCAGGACAGGAGGTTTTGTTACAAAACCTCCAGGAGGTTTTACAAAATTTTCCGTTAGTAATAAGCATTGATGCATTTTACAATTTAAAAGTGTCCACAGACGTACACTTCTTCGACCATCATTATGACTTCTAGAAAACAATCCAGTCATAACTGCATGAATATCTCAGTCATTAACATAGAAGCATTTATAGCAATACTTACTCCGCAAAAGGGAACAGAAGCTATCCCAGCATGTGGACCTGCCAGAGATATAAAATTCCTCACCTGCCTCAAATTGGGAAAATAAATTATTCTTCAGACATGCACATATACGGCTAGCATTTTCTCCTCAAAATACTACATTCTACACGGAAAATAAAAGAGAGTTCAACGTATTCTATAAAAGATGTTCAGAAACTTCTTGTCATGTTCAAGATACAATGTCTGCAACGAATTACACCAAGGAACCTCATCTTCGATATGTCCCTTAAGATCGTCTCTTAATAAAGTGATAGTGAGGACTGGAGTCACAAAAGGTTGATGCCAGCCTATGGCGATAAGAGTTTTCTACTACCATCATTATATTTCTGCTCTTCGCTGTTTCATCATGCACGTCCTTAACATTGATGTATACAGTAGCAATTCATTTTTCAGTCTATCACCTACCATTGGCTTTTTCTTGGACAATAAAAATCATGTCTAGATCAAAATCGTTAAGTGAACTTACTTAATGCATCGTCACTGCAATAATGTAAATGAAAAAATTATATTAGTTATACTCAGATGGTTAGATGTAAGTAATGGGGCACAAGGATGGCAAGAAGTTTGATGGGATATTCTGGGAATAATTTATGTAAGACTAAGGAAGCTATAGCCCATACATATATTAAGCACATCTTCAAAATCCTAAAGTGTCAAGCGGTACTTACTGGAGGTCCTTCACAGAATTCAAGGATTCCTCTGCCAACCATATTACCCTGCATGGTACAAAAGCACACTGATAAATACCTTAGTGTAGGAAGCGGGAACCTTCAGTTAAGAGGTTGTAGCAAATCATATATGACATGAAAATAATATTGCAATTTCACCTTTAATGCTAAGTAAAAAGTTTCCCCTGTCGGAAATTACTGTCATTTGTTTCTACCATATCAGCAATCTCGTTTTACTTTGGAATAGCAAATGGTCAAACTAATCACATCCAATAATTTATGGTTTCCATGTTTACTACACAAATATCCACCACTCATTTACACTTGTTCTATTCCTATCTCATTACAGAATTAGATTGCTAACAGGGGCGAATCATTTACTAAATGGAAATGGTTTCTATGGGCCACTTTCCATTATGTGAGATGCAGAAATGCAGTGTGTGCTTGCAAATAAGAAAAAAGGTATATATCCTATAGATTCCAAAGACTATGGAAGAAGCATTTGCCAAAGTTCAAATGTTGGCATCCGACATGTTAAGCCACCAACACATTCAGACAACAATGTTTTCCCACCTCCTAGCAATCATTTTAATTGATAACCAGGGTTAAATGTAAGCCGAAGTTGATATTATCAGAGAATAAATACTTTAATGATATTATTATCCACAAAAATGCTAAGGGCGATTAGAGCTTGGTACAGTTATAAAATTAGTTTTCACCTGAGAAAGTCCAATTATATTGTAACCCTCCCTGAGCTCACTCATTTTCTTTACCTGTAAGATGCAGAAACACCGTCTGAGAAAAAATACTGTCAGGTCAGATGGAGAAAAATTTAGACTGACAGTCATATTACCTTTTCACAAGCAATGGCCGTCTACAAAAGTCCAATAGAAGAAGACTGTTAAATTATTGCTAACAATGAGCATAGATATGCATAGAGACAAGTATTTTTAACTAATAATAACAAATTACCTGTTTGAGAAAGGGCACTGTCCATGAATCCCATGCACCGTTTCCAATTTCACTACATAAGGAAAAAAGAGATGAAAAACTGATGGAATACTAATAAGCAATCATCACTCAATAATGAACAAATGACATGTATGAGTGCATCTGTGTGTAGCCGGTAAAGAATCATATATATTTCATCTATTAAAGAAATAAAAAAACGTGAGAGTAAACTGCATTTAATTGAAGTGATGTGGCATACGTACATGCAATATCCTTGTGAACCAGACCAATTGCTTAGAAGATTAGTGAAACGCGTAACTCCTTCATTACTGCATTTATCTGAGATTCCTGAACATTGATATGAAAGAAAAACCATATAAAGTTACCTAAAAAGGATACTCTTTTTTTGCATTGATGGATGTCCACAAATTGCATAGCAAAATAACAAAAATTGAAACTTAATGTCTAAAAGTAAACACTGGACATTGATCTCAGCAAATGACAATAACGCAAGAGAAACCAAGATGAATGTTTCTCATATAAAGAACAAAATTGATTTTATCATTAGAGTTTTCTCTTCTCCACTAAAGAAAGAATACTGTTTGAATAGGTGCCCTGGTATGCTGGGCTAAAGAAATGTGGTCAGTTTTTCAAATTTACTATAACATCAACGGTCCCAGATATGCTCATCAGTAGCCATCACAAAGATATTAAACAAGAATTTAAGGATGCTTTAATCTCAGTAAAATTTATAACTTGTATTAGCTTGCAGTAAACTGAAACACAATTATCTCAAAATCTAAAATTTAAGGAAAACGGAGGCTGAAAACAGTCTAGTAGCTAAATAGAAAAACAGTATTCACCATAAAAGGGCGATTTTTTAAAACTTTTGCAAGGAAAGATGCAATATCTTGCTGCGAGCAAGAATTTCGTTGCCAATCAGTTCATAGATATTATACCGAAAATTACAGAACCAGACTTCCATCAAATGAAGAAACAATAGGAAATGCAAAAACAGAAAATACCGAAAGAAAAGATAATATCTTATCATAGATTCATATCATATATAACTTAAATACAGCACAATAGCACTGAAATAAGCAAATAACTGACGGTAAAAGAAGACAATTTGAAGTCTGAAAGAGTAGAAATTACCGTGGAAGACAACAAAAGGAATGGAATATGCACTTCTTGGGATCAGAGACAGTGTAAAGATGAATATGGATGAAAATATTATCAAGAAAGACTTGATACCCATCTTTTCTTTTGCAGGAATTGATCTAGTGGCCATCCATTGGTAATTCCAGAGACTTGGGGGGAATCGATTTGCGTGGAAAATATGGGTGAGGTTGTGAAAAACATAAAAGACACGTGGATAATTGAGGATAACACTAACCGGTCAACTAATAAATATTTCCCCCTTTTCTTAAAGCCTAAACAGCATAAAAATTTGTCAACGCTTTAGATGGTTTAGACGGTTGTACGTTCCTCACAATTACGTCCTCCTTTTTTTTTCTTTTCGTTTTTTTTTCCCTCTATATTTTAATTTTTCGGTGGACTCTGGATCCAGAGCGCAATAATACAATTAATCCTTATCCTTAATTATATATAGTATAATATATACACATGCACTAAAGGCTGTTGAGATTCTGGAACACTATTTTTTTTCTTTTTCCTTTTTTTTTTTTTGCATCCAAAATTGTATACTTTAGTTTTTTCTTTTTTTAATTAGAATGTAAGGAAAAAAATGTTATTTTATAAAGATTTAATTATCAAAACGATAGAGCCAATGAGGCCTTATCCTATTTAGTTATGGGGCTAAGGTTATAATTTTTTCACCTACCCTCATGTGGGTAGATTAAAGTCTACCCCATCCTACATCGCATGCCACATGGCCTTTAATCATCCCCCATGGGATAGGTGAAAATAACTAGACAAGGTTAAGGCCCTATGATATACATGTCTCAAGTTCGATTCCCTCTATGTGGGGATTTGTCTACATTTTATATGTAATTTGTAGTCTCTTGTATATGAGTTTGTTTTCTTATAGTCCCTATATAATAGTTTGTATTATTTATTAATTTATGTGTGCTGTGTTTCAGAATAATATAAATCTATATATACTTATACTGCCATAATGCGAATTATAATTGTATTAAAAACTTGCTAGTGGAGATTTGGAGAGCGATTTTCTTGAAGGTTAGGGACTTAAGAAATAAAACATAAAGGTTAAGGATGAGATTGATTAAAGGTTAAAATATTAGGGACCCCAGTTGTAAATTACCCCAATATTTAACAGTATTCCTATTGATGTGGTACAAAATTTGCTTTTCTTCTTCCGCAAGTTTTAGCATCCGACAATCGCGTGGGATCTTCTTTTCCTTGTATTTTGCAGTAAAAATCGGAATTTATTTTTTTTAAAATTTTTAATTGATTTGATTTTGCAGCTTTTCTCCCTTGGGCTTGAAAAAGTAATCATCATCCCATCCGTCTCCCCAGTGTCACACTACAGGTTCTGTGTCACGCTCCACTTCTCCGAAAATCCACCAAAATTGCAGCAATTGAAGCCCGAATCGAAGCAACGACTATCCCAAATCGTTCCCGCATCAACTAAAATTCCAAGTAGCGACCAGCCGACCCACAACAATCTTCCCAACTTCCATTAATTGAAGCAGAAAGCAGACGGTAAGTCTCCAATCGTTTGTCAATCCGAAAAGCATTGCGAATGAGGTCAGACTTCGTGTTATTATTTCTTTCAACCCATTGATTAACCACAACAAAAATAAGCGAGCGAAATTGATAGTTGGGCAGTATATGAAGCATGCTGGAAACTTGGGTTTAGACGTTTAGTAATAATCCATGAATGAATTAGGAATTAGGATTTTTTCTCCCGATCAAGCTGTGATCTTCGAACTGGACGTCAGTGGAATTCAGTTAAGACGTTCTGCAATGATCATTATTGTTTTTCTGCAATTCTTTTTACCCATTGATTAATCTGAGTTTGGAGAGGCCAATTTTTGTTGCTAATGTTTGATTATATATTGCATTTGAATATAGTTTACACTTTAGAGAAGTGTTGATGAACTTTTTGGTGTTGCATATGCTTTTTGTTATAATTTCTGTCTAGAAAAAATTACTTGGTTGAACAAAATTTACCAATTCAAGGTTACAACTGTGTTGCACTGGTTTCTACCAGGTAATCAGTCGTCTCCTGCTCTTCTTCACCAAAACTCGCTAGGTAGATTTGAGATTTATTTACGTACTTGAAGATACCATCTAGTTTCATAGCCATTTTTGTTCTTCTAGCTCTCGGCAATTTGATTGCCTAAATTAATACAAAATTTAAAGGATTGTGATCTTTAAATCGCTAAAGCTACTGGTTTTGGATGAATGTACATTCGATTAGCAAAATTTCCCTGCCACTAAAAAGAAAAAGGGGAGGCTAAAATTTGATGCGTCTTGCAAGTCTTGATTTGCAATGGAATTTGATGCATCATCATCTTTTTCAAATTTTACAGTTGGTTTCCAATGTGTAACTATGTGTTTTAGCTAAGAAATCAAATCTTACGGTCGATTTCACCGTGGGAAAGCGGTATACTAGTAGTGAAGCCATGAAGGAGAGGGGAGAAAAGAGACCTGTTCTTTGTCCTCTTTGCCATCAATTTTATCTCCTCTTGTTCACAAGGATTTGGTCATCTTCTTCATTATCAACATGTAAGGTAATCTCGGAGTTTATTCTGGTAAAAGCATGGAGTTTTTAAGTTAATCACTCAACTTGATTGTTGTGAATGATTTAATTTCAGCCCAAGTTTGATCTAATACCTGCAGAGTTTCCATTGTTAATTCCCAAAATTCAGTCCCATTCTCTTGCTTTAGTGCCGGGGCCCTAATTTTTTATCCCGTCCCAATCGTTCTCTCTGTCACACTCATAGAAGCATCTCTCCTTGCTTACTTAATCTTCACCGCTCATTGGCAATCTGGTTTGTCCGCTGCGAGAATTCTGGTTGAGTTTCCTTATCTCCAACGACAGCTGAGAAGTTCTGGGCAAATTCCCATGTGCCCACGCCATCTTCCTCTGGCTTCAGCTTGGCTACACCCTCTAAATCATCTGGGGTACAAGATTTACGAAGACATTTACATGCATATTTGATTATTTTTTCATCTTAAACCTGACATGTGTTTTTGGGCATTTCTTTTGTTTGATAACCGTTGCTTTCCTATTCTGTTGAAAAAGCCATTAGCCATTAGTGTTCTTTTCATGTGTCATGGCTCTTTAATATTCCTTTTGATGGGATTTTCAAGAATCTTGATGGGCAAATTCTGGTTTGGAGTTGGGTGGAAAATTTGAAGATTTCTTTTCCTGGGTTGCTAAGAACTTCTGAGTTTCAATTAAGAATACGCTAGTTTACTTATTGTAATTTGATTTAATTATCGTTCTCCTGTCAAATAAAAACTTGTTTTTTCAGTTAATGGTTGTTTTTCTGTTGCATTTCAGTCTGAATATGGTTGAAGAGTTTGCCCTTTTTTTTTTGTGGTTTTTGTGTTTTGTTGGGGGGGGGGGGGAGGGAGTAGAGGGATGATGTTAATGGGTGAATTAAATTGTGAATAGAATACGGATATTGACTTTAATTAAAAGCCTATGATGGAAGGTTGGGTATGCGTTGTGCTCTTTTCTTTGTTCTCTTCTTCTTTCTTTCTTTCTTTCCTTGGAGAGGGAGGAAAGGCCTTTACTCAGCAAACAGCTCAACTGTTTCAGGGACATGGAAATACTTATCTGGCTATTCTCTCATCCCTTTTCGTGAACTAGTTGTCTTCAAATTAAATAAAAAGAATAATGAAGTGGATTGGTGGTTAAGAACATTCTTGAAATTTCAATTGTTGGCATAATACACCACATTTGTATTTTTCTTTTTATTACACGTAGACTTTTAGTACTCCATGCTACCATTTTAACTAGTCTTTTGGGGGCCCTTTATCTAAACCTCACCTCATGCCTTGGAAAACACAGATCCGGCATTGGATATACCCTAGACCAAAACTGGGTAGGCTAACTGCCCCCACTAGAGCCAGGTGGCTCCAGCCTCTTTTAGATACGGTCATGCCTCTAGTTGTTGAAGAAAAATCTGTATTTGAACTTTACTCAACAAACAGCTCGACTGTTTCAGGGACATGGAAATACTTATCTGGCTATTCTCTCATCCCTTTTCGTGAACTAGTTGTCTTCAAATTAAATAAAAAGAATAATGAAATGGATTGGTGGTTAAGAACATTCTTGAAATTTCAATTGTTGGCATAATACACCGCATTTGTATTTTTCTTTTTATTACACGTAGACTTTTAGTACTCCATGCTACCATTTTAACTAGTCTTTCGGGGGCCCTTTATCTAAACCTCACCTCATACCTTGGAAAACACAGATCCGGCATTGGATATACCCTAGACCAAAACTGGGTAGGCTGACTGCCCCCACTAGAGCCAGGTGGCTCCAGCCTCTTTTAGATGCGGTCATGCCTCTAGTTGTTGAAGAAAAATCTGTATTTGAACTCATTCAGATCTTTCTATTAGTGGTGCAAACACGAATGAATATTGAGTTTGGAAAGTTGAGAGGATGATCAAGAATTAAATGATTCATGTGACGTCTTAATGGTTTAAGATTTTAGATATGTGGGCCATGAAACTTGATACACGTCTTGGAGTGTGTGAAAATTGAGCTTTTATTAGAATTTTGCTTATATACACTCCAAATGTCAATATGTGTTTTTCATAAGATTTATTTGAAACCACATGACCTCCCACCAACTGCTTAAGCTTTAGATGAGTTGGTTAAAAATTTCTTGCCTCATGTTATGTAAATATATGTGTGCAAGCTCGCACGTCATGACAAACTCTAGATTTTGCAAGAGGTGGAAGTGTCAAATTTCATTTACTGTGCACATATCAGCAAGACAGTTTTGCTTATTAATATGCAAACACATTAGAATATTTGAGTCTTATTTCTTCAGCAATTTGCTCAATTAAACTGTAGAGTTGTTATAATCTTGTAGCTTGCATTGATTTTTATATCGTGCATGCATGTTTTCCATTGCAGATGATTTTGGAAGATATCTTGGCGAAGATTTAAGTTGATGTGAACAGATAACTTTTCAAGTGATCACAATGAGATTTTCTTAAAGTTTAGTATTGGATTTCATTATCTTTCATCAACCTGTATGTCACACCTATTTTTGTGTGTGTGTGTGTGTGTGTATATTAATAATGGGGTTCCCCCTGATTTTAATATGTTTTGGCCATGATTCAATAGATATTTCTTTAGTTAGGTGAAACTATATCAATTTTAGTAATACAATAATATTTGAATAGAATGGTGCAGTAGTCTGTGGATTAGTGGAAATCTTGTTTAACTGGTCTTGATTTTAGCTTTTTTCATTTTTCTTCTTCCCATATAGATGGTAACTTCTAAGAATGAATTTTGTTCTACCACTATGTGTTGATAATGATTTCTGATTGCTGTGAATATATACAAAATTATTTGATTCCCGTTATAATTGACAAAATCATGATTGTCTCATGGAACCCTTTTGACACAAACAATGTATGTCTTGGTCTACAAAATCTCCCCCATGCATTTTTTACTAGTTTATAATTTGAACGAATTCTAAAGAGAATCAGACGCCCATGCAATAAAGTGCGATCAATGAAACTGCTGTTAAATGCAGGTTTTCTGAATATGTTTGTCTGATGCATCTAAAATGGGTCCAGAGAGGGATCTTGACAAAAAAGATCAGAAAGAAACATGGAGACTGCAGCTAATAATGCAAGCAGAAATTTTGCTGAAGAACTTGAGGACGAGCTTTTGAAGTATACAGTCAACCATGAGGATATCTCAAAAATGGATGCTCCATTGCTTGGCCAAACGGAGGAAGTTAGTAAAACTGCTGATGTCGAAGTGAATCTCACGGATTGTACAAATTTTCGTAGCAATGGAATCTTTGAAGTGGAATGCCATGATACAACTGAAAACTCAAGTTCATTTGATGACAGCGAGTCTGGAGTTGAGAATGGAGACAGTGAAGTTGTGTCACATTTTCATGGTGAAGCTACATCAGCTGTGGAATTTGATGGATTTGGTGAAATAAGTAGGATGAGGTACTCTCTTCCTTGCATTTTAGATGCCTTTCAAGTCCTTTCTGTAGGATGAGTGATGTACCAGGCCCGCTTTAAAAGCAGTGCATCTACCCTTCATAGGGCTAATAACTGTGGTTCATTCCGTGCAAAATCATTAACAAATTTTAGAAAGAAGGCAAGCCTGACAGATGATCCAATTAAAAAAGAACTAGTCGAGCATTCATTTTCTGCTCTGATGATTTTGACGGGAAATGTGTTTGTTTCCCTTCCTTTTACCTTATTCATCTCCAACTTGAGTCCGGGCTAATTAATGTGGCCCCATCAGTCTCCCTAATGCTTCATATAACATTTCCCCTTCTTCAAAGAACTAGAACATAAGGGAACAATCTATTGAGTACATACTTCTTTTATCCTTTCAATGAGAACCGCTCATTGATGTCATTTTCTCACTGCATCCCTCATTTACTTTATGCACTGTCTCATGCGTAGGAACAAAAAATTGACGACTCATTGGAGGTCATTTATTCAACCTCTTGTGTGGCGTTGTAAGTGGACCGAACTTCAAATAAAGAAGTTACAGTCGCAGGCACAAAAGTATGACAGAGAACTTGCAGAATACACTCAAAAAAAGCAGCTTCAATCTGAGAACTTGGCATTGGAAGATGGTGTGAAATCAGACCCTTTCTCCAGTAACAATGCAAGATGTAAGGTCCTCAGACGGAAGAGAAGAAGAAGAATTGAAGCAACAGTGGATGTAGCGGCATATATGTCACGTCATAACCTGTTCTCTTATTTGGGTACGTATTTGTTCTCCTTTGCTGTCAAAGACGGCTTTGTATTGCTCTATGTTGATTAAAATTTTAATTCATGGCATTTTGCAGAGAATAGGCAGTCTGAGGTTTCTTTTATGGAGGATGAGTGGAGAAATCCAGGTTGGTAATTAGACTTTGACTTTACTTTCATTTTCGACATTTTACTGCTTTATTATGCAAGCTATACAACAATAGGTTGAGGACCTTTAATTTTGTAATGCAGAAATTATACTTTTGGTGATACAAAAATTAATATAATACAATTCTGTCTCCAGGTTAACCTATATTGTCTCTCGAGTCTCACCACGTTTTTTAAAGTAACACAACATGCCCTCCCACCTTTAGAATGTGTCTGGTGTTTGTTCAATGCAAATTGTGTTAGTAGGGGCTGAATCGTGATTTTCTTTAGTTGAGCTTTTTTTAAACTAAATGACATCAGAAGAAACCAATGCATTTTCTTTTGCTGGTGTGCGATTAGGATTTCAATTTTCTCAACCCACACCTTTCCTCAGCACCTTTTCAATAGTTGGCTTTTAATTTGCTGCTGTTTTTAGTGTTGTTATTTAAATAGAAATGAGTTTAGCTATTACATGACAGCTGCTGCTTTTGCTTTTATTGCTGCCATTATTCTTAGTGTTGTTATTTAAATAGAAATGAGTTTAGCTATTACATGACTGTTCTGTACTTTGCAGCAATAGCCACCGAGAGAGTTGGCCTCAATGATGATTTTTTGGTGAACGATGAGCTGCAATTGCTTTATTCTAGAGATGATAATAATTCCCTGGAGCATGTACTTCAAAAGATTGGATTTTTAAGGTCACGAGTTCACAAGATGAAGAGTAGAATTGACAAGGTAATGAGTGAAAATGCAGGGAAGATTTTGAGCACAGATGGCACAAGCTTGCTTAAGCCATCTAATGTTTTGATGGGTTCTCCTCAAAACACTGCTATTTCAAACAATGGGGACAGATTGTCCGTTGGAAGTTATGTTGCATCTCAGCTTGTATCGGAGTATAATATGAGTGATAATAAGCAGGAAACATCAGTTTTAAGTCTTGGAGATGTTCCTGATGTAGTTGAAAGTACTGATCAGTCTCTTCTTGGAGATTCATGCAAAACTGTAAGTCTTTTATCTGAACCAGCTCACTTCATCTTTTGTTGTTTTTAACTGTTAAGCATGGGTTTTTCTTCTAAACCTGAAGAAGTTTTGCCTTATCCTGAGTTTTCACCACCATCACATTTGCCCATGCTGTACTTCCTCTTTTTTGGGTTAAAACACCATGAACATGTGTGGAAGTGATTTTGATACGTGAGACTCCCTCCCTATGTGCGTGTGTCATTTTACTATAATTTTGCTCCAATGAGCACAATGCTCGTTTTTAAAATGTCATTTTTAAAATGAGCACCTCACTCACACGATGAGATGGGGCCCACTATATGTGGGTCATCCCTCCATGTGAGTGCGGTGCTCATTTTTTAGAATGAGCGCTGTGCTTATTGGAGCAAATGCAAATCTATATTCTACTATGCTGAAGAAACTTTTGTGTAATACATGGAACTCTTTCCATGGTTTATAGAAGAAAGGAAGAAGAAACTATTTCCATGGGTTTACACGACTGATAATATGAAAATATGAAAATATGAGCTTGAAAATAGCTTCTTGTTATTTATTCTTAGACTAATAGTTTTCCCACAAATATTAATTGATTTAGTTTCTCTTGCATGATCAGTAAGCGTGTCTTGCCCTAGGTACATGATCTGCAGTCACATTTCTCACTGCCAGCCTCTGCCCTCCCGGCCTTCTGGAGGAGTTCACAGCCTGCTTTACTCTTATACTGGTTACTGAATATAAACTTCCATGATAGTTCTTGGGCTGTTTTGTTCTTTAAATGACCCTTGAGATTATATGTTACTGTTCATTTTAAAGTGACTGTTTCTCGATATGTACACTGTGGTCAAGCAAGGCTGTCATTGTAACTTTTCTTTTGAAGTTAATTTCAATAAACCCATAATGCTTGCAGGCTGAAGATGGTGTGCTTGTCGATAGTGAGAGGCAGAAGGAAGAGATGAATAATTTCGGAGAAGTCAAGATTGAGGCTATCCAGAGGCCTTTGGTACCCAAAGATGGGTCAGGTAGCTCCCTCCCTGCAGACCCTGATCTGCCCATTGACGATCAACCACCACCAAAGCTGCGTTCTATTTCGAAGCTTACTGCTCCTAAAACCAGGAGGAAGAGGGGAAAACGAAGAGGTGCTGGTCAATGGAGTCGAAGATTCTCATGTTAGACACCTAGTTCTCTTTGATTGAAGTTTTAAGACACAGGATGTCGATTAGTTGCCTTGCACTGGAGAAAATTTGTTTTTAGTGTAGCTCAACCCGCCAAAAGTACTAGTCTTATCTCCTAGAAAATGTTGACATTACATTTTCCTTTGCAACATGTACATGCTGATGTTGCTATCTTCTCTGTGAGTATCACTGTTGGTAAATATGAATGCTTGATGGAATCAAACAAGTTGGATTATATTGCCACCACATAAATTTTTAATTACACTACATAATCTTTATTTCCAAAACAGACATTGAAATAATTACCTAAATAACCATTTATTCTCCTTTCTATTCCACACACCACAATCACTTTTCCAGTTCAAACACGATATTATAACTTCTTTCTTCTATTACTTTCCTTCAAGATTCAAATGCTATGACTGGTTTTTCATACATATATAATGAAACGGAATTATAAACTTATACCCTTTCTCAATTCATTTAAATTAAATTATCTACATAAGTCACAGCTCTACATATGAGGCCGTCAACCAAAGTCTAATGGTTAGTGAGAGTTACGACTACATTTGAGGCCGTCAACAAAAGTCTAATGGTTAGGGCTGAGGGTGTTATGAGGCGAAAAAATTGCCGATGTTGGAAAATTCGAAGAAGATAATGTATAGAAATCGAGATGGCAAATAAAAAGAGAAGGAAAAAAAAAGGTTTTGGGGTTTGTGGTTAATGACGAGAAAAATGAAGGATTCTGGTAATTGAAGAATATAAGCATAAGCTTAATCGGCATATGGTGAAGTTCTTGTCAGGTTTGTCTTAAAAAAAAGTTTCAAATTTGTAACTAAACAGAAACCGATCCGTCATAGTGTCTAATGGAGTATGTGACAGCCTCCTATTGGATGCATTGAGGGCTGGGCCCCTAATGCATCCTATAGGAGGCTGCCACTGCGTCTATTGGACACTATAGAATATCCCAACAGAAACGGCAATCTAGAAAATATGCAAAAACTTTCTCCGGGAATTCAAGATGTATCTGGGTGGGGGAAGAAAAGGAGGTTAGGGTTATTTTGGTAAATTTGTGGTGGTGTAGCTATAAATATTTATCTTTTAATTGTGGTGTACTTAGAATGTGGTGTGGGGAAATAAAAATGTAGTAGCAATATAATTGGCCATTAAACAATTGCAAATAGTTTTGTTTGACATTTAAGGTTAGATGAATGATAAATTAAGCGGTTTAATTGCCCTTCGTTTTTTTGGCTAAGATAAGATTTAAGTATTTATTAACCTGACAACTATTTTTCGCCCGACCCTTGGGGTTTGGAGACAAAAATAGAAGGCAAGGAGATCAACACAAACATTTATTCAGTTTATTGCTTTTATAGAAAGAAGTTCCTTGATGAGAAAATCATACGTGGAGTTTGCATATTGCATTTTGCTTGGGTATTTAAGAGCCAACCTGACCAAGGATCATCTTCCGCGATAACTTAACTGATATGAGAGCCAGAACTGTGGCCGAGGGCACAAAGATAACGTCAGGGATGGCTTTGATCACTTTAAGCTGGGGAACACTTTCACCTGCTCTTTTGGCAGCCATGGCAGATCGGAAGAGCGTCGTGTACGGGGGTGTTACTATACCAGTTATGAGGGTAGAATCGTCCAACTTGCTAAGGTTCACCTTCTTCTTCATGAATTCAATGAAAACCTTCTTCTTTTCTGAATCCTTTGCTGCTTGCCATTCTTCAAAGCATACCTATATATATTTTCTGACTCTGGTTAGCATCCGAGTTCAGAAACATGTGTATTCGTGTGCGTGTGAGAGAGAGAGAGAGAGAGAGAGAGAGATCGACAGAACCTTGACTTCATCGGCCAAAGGAGCATCATAATGTTTACCGGGCAATGCTGCATTGACAGTGCTGAGAGAAAAATTCAAGGGGTAAAAAATGCGTTAAGTGTAAGATCTGTAAATTGAAGATTTGGTGTTTTTTTCCAAATATGCAAATATTTACTTGAAGATATCTAAAATTGCCATATGGAACTCCTGAAAGGTTTTGACATCTTTCTCTATGAACTGCCTGTGAAGTGTACCCATCACCAAACTTAGCATCTGTGTTGTTGGCAGACCTACCATACAAGTTGAGATAAATATTGTCATCAAAGGACACCGTCATAAAAGAAAATTTGGAAAACATACGTAAGGAAGGATCAGATCTCTAACCTTTCCCCATGAAGCTCATGAGCATCCCCATCTTGCAAATAGTTAGACGTACAAATGCAGTTGCCAGATATATATTGAGAGTAAAGATAGATTAGAAGACTTATGGAATTACTGGTTAGCATTGGTTATCAATACAAGCAAGGCATCCAAGATTAGGTTCCAAAAGAAAACATGTGTTCTGATTCCTAGCTTTACTTTAGCTAGAGTCCACATGAAGTATTTATCTCGTGTACCTCAAGTATTATTCTGTTTAGTTGCCCTTTCTTGATTGAAACTTACTTCGGATTCATATATGATTCCGACGGTTAAAACACTTGGTGTATGTCATCACCATGTTAATATATGATTCATTCTATCAGGGAAAAAAGGATAAAGTAAAAAAACTCAGACTACATGTCAACCGTTTGAGAGAAAATTCCTACAATTTGCAGTATCTTGGAGAACTATATCTCCATCTGCATCAAAGTTGTCAGCAAGGAATGATCAATTGCATAATTTTGCCAAACAATGAATTTCTTATAGATAAGTTGGAACAAGAATTGACGTATCAAATACAAATGTCTGTCTATCTCAGATTGAAATTTATTGAAATACAAGAGTGAAAAATAAGAATGAAAGTTCCCCTTCCAGAATAGGAAGAAAGCCGGAAAAAAACTTACAAATAAGTATGGTATAAAATGTCTTAAACAGTGTAATGGGTGTTCATTGTTTCAATGTCTAATCCCCTGAGCTTGGCAAATGACTCCACCTTGCCTTTCAGAGTGTGGATTTCTCTCAGTCTGCACAGTAACAAATGCGGTTATAAGGAGATAATGTTGATTTTTCATGCAGTGTGCTCTGAGGATCACATTGAAATGGAATATGATTTCTCGTGTGAAAGTTTTTGTGCGCTTATGGAGGATACCTTGAAATTTCTGCACGCCTTTTAGCTTCTTCTGCCATAAGATTGATGTCCCTAAAGGTGCTGCGCTCAAACATTTTTGGTTCAGCAGATTGAAGTCCGTGCAGAGTCCGTTGCTCAGCGGCCCATGCAGCTTCACGAGCTTCCCTTCCGAAGTCCTTCCTGTTGGTGAGTGCAGTCTGATGAAGGGGAAAAAAATAGCTGATGAGTTACAGAATCAATAGGATGTGTTTTTTATCAGACAGTAAGTATTTCTAACATAAAATGTGGTTTCCAAGACTTATTAACATATAATGTGGTTTCCAAGACTTACTCTCTGCTCCACCACCAGACCCCAGGCTCTTCCACTCAGTGCATATCGAACGGAAAACTTGATGGGATCAAGAAGAAAATAATATAATGTGTTGTACAACCAGATCACACCAGTCCAACCCCAGCCTATATTTCTAATTCCGGCAAATTTGAGAGTTACAGTGGCTGATAATACCGTTGCAACCTGTAAGAACAACATTAGGATTAAGGAGGGAAAAATTATGTTGTTAGAACAATCCAAAATGAAATGGTATAGCAATGTCTTTTACCAGTTGTGCAATAACAAATGCAGTCATGAGCAGGAGTCCTGGACGTTCGGTAAAAGACCATCCCCTTGATCGAGTCACAAAAATTAAGGCTTGGCTGATGGTGCTGACTTGAAGATAAACTGCAGATGCCATCATTTCATTGAGTGGCTTGGATTGTGATTCATCTGACATGTTTCTGTGGTGCTTGTTGAAGTTCCTTACACCAAAAGCATTCTGAAGAAAGGAGGAAAGAAAAGACACAAATGAATATTTACATATATGATGAAAATGCAGTTTCCAGCAGTGGCTTACGGGAAAGAAATCCGTTTCATATGCTGCCCAGAAAAATATAACAGTCATTAAAGCCATGTAGCCTCCCAGAACAATCCCAGTGGTGAAAATCTCACTCAGTTTCCAACTATCTGGACTTGGAGAAGGCTTCACCCTATCTTTAGATATAGTCATGATAGTGCCTGAACAACAGTATTATACGTTAGACGAGAAGCAAGAAACTAAAAGACTTCAAGAGAAATGTACAATTCCTAAATCGGAAATGACTAACCGTCATTAAGAATGGCAATTACAAGAACCATGAAAGGGGGGAAGTTAAATTCCCAGAATACTGTCAGCAGCATAAATCCTAACTGCAAATATAAATTCAACACCAGCAAGATCAGAGGCGTTCTCTTTCTCCACATAGTAATAATACAAGAATACATGTATATATTCTCACAAAACTTACCACTATACGTATAGTGATAGACACAGCATATATCTAGAGAAAAAGGAAAAGCTTTTAGTCCTTTTCCATCATTTGTCAGAAACACTACTGGACTTCATAATATTGAAATGTTACATTACCGTGTAATTTTTCATTCTTTGGAAGATTGCACGGCTCGTTAAGACAGCACTGATGATTACACTTAATCCTGGTTCTGTCAGAACTATATCAGAAGCACTACGAGCAGCATCGGTGGAATCTGCTACAGCTATTCCAATATCAGCTACTTTTAGAGCAGGTGCATCATTTACACCATCACCAGTCATTCCACAGATATGCTTTCTTGCTTGTAACTTTTTCACAATCTCATATTTATGTTCTGCAGAAGAAATAATGAAAATCATAATTAATTCTAATAAATTTGGAGCTGATGGAGAACGAGATTCTTTAGAATTATAACACAATATATACCAGGGAAGACACCAGCAAAACCGTCAGCCTTCTCAATGAGTTCATCAACTGGTAGAGCTGCAACAGCTTCATCCTTATGGTCCCCAAGCAAAGATGAAGAAGGGTACATATTTGTGCCCATCCCAAGCCGTCTTCCTGTTTCTTTAGCGATTGCCAATTGATCACCTGAAAAGATTTCCAGTGATGAACTTGGTTACATGTAAAAAGATGGCAAAGAGCATTATCACGTATTCATTAATAAGTGACAGAAACCTGTTATCATTTTGACATTCACACCAAGATCAAGGGCTCTCCTAATTGTTTCAGCACTGTCGTGACGAGGAGGATCAAAAAGAGGAAGAAGGCCAATGAACTCCCAGGGGCCACCAGGACTGTCTTTGGTACCATCAGGTACTTCCTAAAGGAGAATGAGACCAGTAGCTCATGAGTATCGCCAACGAGAGAAATGAAGGAAACAGAAACATAAAGTTAAAAATTTCCACTACCTGGCGTGCAACTGCAAGGGAGCGGAGCCCACGTTCTGCAAATATGTCAATTATAGTATGCACCCTTCTCGCTATTTCTGATTTGTTATGTGTTAGATTAAGAATCTATGGAAAATCACGTTACGAATGTCAGATATTCTGATTTAAATATGGAAATGTAAATGTTAAAGATTTGTTAATTATTCCACTAACCTGCTCAGGTGCCCCTTTGCTCACCCGATGCATTTTTCCAGCTGCATCTATGTACGTTAGAGCTGTCCTTTTGTCTGTTGGATTGAATGGGAGGAAGTGAACTTCTGTAATTCCAGAACGAGCCTTGCAGAAAATAGTCATATTGGTAAGCAACTGAATAAGTGTACTTATCAGCAAAGTGTAAGCATTTATCAGCTCCCGAAGTTTATGAAAAAAAATGAATCTTCCCAGTTTTTGTATTGTCAGCCATCAAAATATCAAATTGTTGCAGAATAAATCCTATTTATGTCAATATATCGATATTCATATTTGATGGCAATTAGGAACATCACATATATTATCAATACCTCCTTCGGATCAGCCAGCATTGAAATAATTGCAGTATCAATAGCATCTTGGTTCTCCAACCTTGATGCTCTTGCAGCCATCAACACTACAGTATCCTTGTCAACACCTGTGGTAAATACCTGCAATAACATTGTACATTAATCAGACATGAATCACATGTTGGATTCATGTGTTCATGGTTCTTACATTGACCTTAATATTGGACAAATGAAATTCTAAGGTCTGCCTTTAGTCCTAAGCTATTTATGCAAAATGTTTTTCTATAAAAAAAAGTAGTGACCTCAATCATATTCTTATCCACGGAAAGCTTGTTCAGGGTCAGAGTTCCGGTCTTGTCACTGCAAAGAACGTCCATTCCAGCCATCTCCTCGATAGCAGTCATTCTCTTTGTTATGGCACCCTGCATTAAATCATGCAAATGATCTTTCAGTATTACAGAGAAATAAATCTATCCACTTTTCTCTTGAATTTTGGGAAAAAAGTTTGTATGGTCATGATCTTAGTACCTGCTGAGATAACCGATGTGATCCAATTGCCATGGTGACAGAAAGAACAGTCGGCATTGCAATGGGAATCCCACCAATAAGCAGAACAAGAAGATTATCAATACCAGTACGATAGCTCCTACGTTGAGGGCCCCATATTGCGATAATCTCAATCAACATTCCAATGGCAATTGAGCAAATGCAGAAGTTTCCTATTGCGGTTAAAACCTGACCATAAGACAAATTTTAGAAAAGAATCCGCAGATCAGATATTATGGCACAGACTCTTTTATCTGATGTTTGTTTAAATAAGAACCTGCTGGAAATGCCCAACATGTGTGGTGTTTTCGACAAGATGAGCAGCTTTTCCAAAGAAAGTATGTACTCCAGTTGCTATAACTACTGCTTCAATTTCACCTTGCTTACATGTTGAACCAGAATACACACCATCCCCCGGGTTCTTGGTTACTGGAAGTGATTCTCCAGTCAGAGCAGACTGCATAACAACAAAGAAAGTGAGGTCGGGCCTTGGGGATCATAATAATGATTGTTGAGCAGACACTAATAATCTACGCCCATAGATTTGTTGAACATTCACATTGTATGCATATAAAAAGCACCTGATCAATCTTAAGAGGATCTCCTTCAAGCAGTCGTGCATCAGCTGGAATAATATCTCCAAGTTTGATGCTGACTATGTCCCCAGGAACAAGCACTGATGCTTCTTCCTCGCTCCATTTGCCATCTCGAAGAACCTGAGATTTACAGAAAATGATGTTAAGGTGAATAAAGGTGAAACTTTCTAGCTGAAATCTTTTTCAGAAGAGCAAACCTTAGCTTTTGGAGCCAATCGAGCCATGAGAGCAGCTGCTGCATTTCCAGCATTATTTTCCTCAATAAAACTGATGGTTGAGTTGATAATTAGCAAGACAATGATGCCAACAAAGTCCGGAAAGTCTGAGGGCTTTTTCTGCAACAGTA
>CAVNYN010273585.1:0-14249 GCA_963692815.1 Nyctanthes arbor-tristis
CTTTTTTTTTGTTTTTCTCAAGCACTGCAAGAACAATTTCACCAAATGTGAATACACATACGTTAATATAGATACATATTCATATATATATATATATACACACACACACTAACTACTATTAATGTTATGACCCGAATCTTGCTATTTAATACTATTTTATTTATGGTCAAAGTCAAATATGAAATAGTCAAGTCAAAGTCAAAATTATATTATTTGGGCCGAAATCTAAGTTATCAAAGGATTTAAGAGGAAGAATTAAAAGTCGAAGGATTTATGGGTAAGTAAGATTTTGTCAAGGGCCAACTTATAGCAAGCAAGAATGTTAAGGGACCTGGTGTTCATTTTCCTATATGTATTTATGAATCGTCTTGAAATTGGATGTCAAAAACATTACATACATACACAAGCACTGACGGTGGGCAGTTCAGCCGAGAAGAAAAGGAAAAAATGGGAAGAAATAGAAAAGAAAAAAGAAAAAGGGAAGGAAAAGGAAAACGAACAAGGGATTTGTACCTTGTTGGCATGGTTTTACATTTGGGCTTTTAATTTCTTACACGATTTCATATGGGCTATTTAGAAAAATACCCACAATTGCATTAGAATTTGAAATTTACTGTTAAAATAAATTCATTCGAAGATTTACGGCAGAAGGCACTCAAATACGGCCATAGTATTGGAGATTGCAAAACAGCTCACCGTTTCCTAAATCATGCTACCTAGCTTAGTAGCATTTCTTTTTTTTTTTTCTCTCTTTTAGAAAATAATTAATGATTAAAAGCTTTCACGAACTTTTTAACAAAGACACAAATATTGGCATTTACTACATATGTGACTAAGAGTCAATTATAAAATGTCACGTTCTTTGTAACCTTTTCAATTAAAAAGACGCGTACAAATTAAAATTATAGATTTACACAAAAAATTGCATGTCATGTAACTTTTTATTTTAAAAAGTCATATAATGATATTTCACATTCACTCCATATGTGACTTAGAGTCAATTGTAAAAAGTCACATTACATGTAACTTTTCAATTAAAAAATCACATATAGATTAAAATCCTACATTTACAAAAAAATTGTGTGTCGTGTAATTTTTTGTTTTAAAAAATTGCATAATAATTATTTCACATTCGCTCTATATGTTACTTTTAGTCAGTTGTAAAAAGTCACATTACATGTAACTTTTCCAATTAAAAAGTCACATAGAAATTAAAATCCTGCATTTACATTAAAAATCACATTTCAAGTAATTCTTTGTTTTAAAAAGTCGCATAATGATTGTTTCACATGTGATGTAGAGTCAATTTTAAAAAGTCACATCCCATGTAACATTTTCAATTAAAAAGTCGCATACAGTTGAAATCATAGATTCATACAAAAATTGTGTGTTGTGTAACTTTTTATTTAGAAAAGTTACATAATGATTAGTCACTTGTAAAAGTCACATTCCATATAAGTTTTTCAATTAAAAAGTCACATATAGGTTAAAATCATATATTTATACAAAAATCACGTTAAGTGTAACTTTTTGTTTTAAAAAGTCGCATAATGACTTTTCTAGAGCTCATTTACATGATTTTTTTTTTAATTCAATGTGACTTTAAAAATTAAGGATATAAATAAAATGGTGAGTGAATAATAATAATAATAATAATAATAATAATAATAATAATAATAATAATAATAATAATAATAATAATAATAGACCATAGCGGTGAGAAACCCAACAAGCAACATGCCTACCAAACTTCACAGCAATATATGGCCCAATATCATTAGGAACTACTAGTTGACTCAAAACCACTGAACTTTTACTGCATGCACCCTCGGCATTTTTGGACGTATTTTTCAGAAGACCAAACATTTGGCAGTAATTGGCGTAATTTTCCCATCTTTAAGTAAGTGAATGAGTTATTTTTAGGGTTTATTTATTTTCTAATGTGTGTTGAATTTATGGCTTATTCTTATGATTTTTGGTTATATAATTGTTTTTGGTGTTACAAGAAGGCCGAATTTTAATTTTTACCTCTCATTATGCATTGTAGTGTGGTTTTTATAAACCCTAGAAACTGAGAAATTTGGGGATTTTATGTAATGTGATATTTGATGATGGAATATTAGAAAAGTATGGATGAAATGCTATTTGAGTTGAGTTTGAGATGGAATAATGTTATTAAGAATTATTAATTTGAAGTTAAAAAGTGTATATAGTGATTGAAGGTAAATGGACATGTATTTAAGGTATCTGTGAAAATGTCAATGTGGAAAACTATTATGAAATGAATACATTTGATGCTATTGAGAGTTTGGGATTTTATGTATTATGAATGAATAAGGATTATATTGTTGAAGGAAATAATATGTTGATGAAATAAGTGAACTTAAGGAAAGAAATGGCTCATGATATAAAGAAAATTATGTGTTAATATAGGTGTTGATTTATCAAGTTGTGAACAATTAAATGAAATGAGTGAAATGGAAATAAAGAGGATAAACGGGAAATTGGGAGGTATGGAAATAGAAAGTGAAATGAGATTTTGAGATCTCTACTGGTATATTGTTGATTTTATTTGATATATATGAATATAATGTGTTAGAAACAAGATAAAATGATAAGTTGGCATATAATCTACTGTGATCAAATGAAAGAATTGGTATTAGATGAATCTTGGCAAGAAAAATTTATGGGAATTTTATTTATGTGGCAAATATCGTTTGGCAATATTATTAGACATTTTAAGACATGGTGACATGATGTATTTCAAGGATTATCATTGGATATATGATTTGATGTTGCACAACTTGGTGATTGAAAATTATTATGAACAAGAGATTTTGGTTCTAAGGAATTAAGTGGATTTATATTTCTTATTTGAAGCAGGGGTATTGGATATTAAAGTGGATTATTATATTGAGGAAATTACCCCAAACCGTACTTTTAAGTTTCACTTTTCAAAAATCAGGTGGAATTGTTAAAATTTCCAAAATCTTGCTTTTTCATATATAATATCATTTATACAAATTTCAGAATAATATAAATAAATATGTATTTCAGAATAAATAAATCCTAAATTCTAGTTTACCACATCCTCATCCCTAAATTTAATTTGGCACTATTTCAAATTTGAAAAACCTACAAATCCTTCAATTAATCTAATATATATATCCATTATCAAGTATCTATCAAATCCTTCAATGAATATAATATATATCCATTATCATGTATCACATTTTTGTATCTATCAAATATTTTTATATAACCAAATTTTCTTCTTCATTTTTGAATTCACATGAGATTTGAAATTCTTTTGTTACACTTCTCTATTTTTTATCATATATATTGCGAATTCTATATTTTCGTTCGAATTCTAATTAATTAAATTAAATTAAATAATTAAAAGGTTATCATATATCTAACTTGTAACTCAAACGTAATTCTCTCTTTTGTTAGATAAACATGTATTTGTTTGCTCGTTGATCATAGTGAATGAGAGGTGAAATCCATATTTTTCATCAAAATCAATACGACTTTATTTCCATAATAATGTAACCTATAGTCCAGCTTCTTTTCAATTTTTGTTCCACAGTCTCTTCAACTTGTTTTCTATTGGGATGAATTACTGTGACCCAAACTCCTCAAACCCACATTTAGAAATCTTGATACGAATTCATTTATTTAAATATTTTGTTATATTACCAATATATAGTAAAAATGAACAAAGTAACAAGTCCAAAACATGGGTTTCCAACACCACCAATTAATCTAAAAATAATTAAATGTTATATACATGGCAAGTTTCTTTCTTTTCTTTTCTTTTTTTTTTTTTTTAACACACACAAAAACTTGACACTAGTACATGACATTGATTTTATGTTATTTAAACCAAGATACAATGTAAAATTCAAATCCTGTAAATTGTGACCCATGGATTATTGAATTGGCGTCCTCCAAAATACGTAATTGTATGAAAGAAAGAAGAACACGATTCACATTGCAGCATGAGGATTGGTATTTTTAACCCACTCATGGATGGTAGAATTGAAGAGCATAGTACCTCCGTCCTTCCCTACGTTAGAATAGAGATAATGTCAAATTGAATCAACAGACCAAATGACAAAATCTAAATAGATTTATCCGCCGTAATATGTTTTAAATATATTACAACTTTCATTAACAAATTACTCCATATCAATGATGCTTAACCGCATGCAAATGATGTAGAATTAACAATTTTAGATTGTTATGCATTCATGTAAGCACCAAATCAAACCAAATTCATTGATCAACGAAGTCACGTTAAAATCTTAAATGAGCAAAATATTTCAGTAATAATTTTTTTTTTTTTGTCTTCTAAGAGAAAAAAATCAGCAAAAAATTTAAATAAAAATCAAACTATGATTTGCAAAATTTCTAAGGACCCAGGGCCGGGTTCCTTACGGTGCCCGGTTTCTAATGAGATGCTGTCATGTGGTGTGTGTTAGGTGAGGTGTCAATCTGTGATTGGAGACCGGCCTCCGTAAGGAACCTGGCCTTATTTCCATAGCCAGACCAATTTGATTTGGTTCTTTTTCTAGTCACAGAAATTTATGCAAACATCAAAATATGTATTCTAATTAATATAGATAAGAAATGATGATGGATTAGAACATATGAGATAATGAGAACACAAATCTAAATGCATACCTTTCCGGTGATTTTGACAAATGCTAGTCTCTATTCTTCATATTCGATTTTAGCACCCTGATTTTTTTTCTTGAATCCTGAATTTGCCATTGTTTCCACTCTCCAATATGCACAATTATATAAGATTTTTTGGGGGTATATATGATTTCGTTTTTCAAGCCGTAACAGCCCTTAAATTTAGGAGCATTGATATATATATATATATATATAAAATAATAATAATATATTTATTATTATAGTATATAATATTTTTGAGTATATAATATTTTTGATTATTTACTTTAAGCTAGAACATGAATTTTGAAGTTTAATTCTTAAAATACTTGATTTGTCAAATTTTCAAAATTAGTCCTGATTTGTGGTTATTGATATCTAAATATTGGTAGTTATAAATTTAACCCTATTATATTCCTTGTTTAGTATGAGATGTTGTATATTAAAGTGGATTGTTAAATTATGATGATAGGTGATGAGGAGGCGGTTGGAAAGGCATGCCAGTCAAGCTAGCTACGGTCTTCAACTCTGTGAGTGGAAAAATGATTTTTCTAGGTATTAAGTATGGTTTCACTATTATAGCATTTCATGAAATATTTCATTATTTACGTGGATTCTCAATTTCAAGACGCTCTTCCGATCTCATTTTGATATTATTATATAAAGTCCCATGAAATGTTTAATCATGTTATTATGTTTAAAATGAGATTTCAAAAGGAAAAATGATTATGTTACTACGTTAAATATTTCTTAGAAAACATGTTATATTATGTTACGAAATTGTCAAGAAAAGCATGTTATTATCATTATTATGATATATGAAATTTTTATAATATGAGAATAAAGTTTTGGAAAAAAATTTCTTTTATTATTCTATGAAATGTTTACGAAAGCATGTTATAAGAATTATTTTCAAAACCACCAAAGTACCTATGTGATCTTTACCCGTTCTACATCGTTTTGATATGTTCTACGGTATATTGACAAGTTTCAGTGATTTACCCCACTACCCTGTGTGATGTGTTCCACAGTGCATGACCAGTATATATAGGTCTTTGGGACCCATCGTTATACACACATAGGCTTTGGGCCGTGTATGGTGGTGTTTGCTTTTGGAGCTTGCTCTGCACGCGTATGACCAGTTATTTAGTTACTCAGTTACTAGTATCACTCAATTCTGAATAGTATGCCTTATACATTGAGATTACTCTATATATGTGTGCTACTGCTTAGAGGTACTTTTAGTGTGAACTTTCCAGTTATCAGTATTTATCTAAATTTTTAGCTAGCTATTCAGATTTTAGTTTTCAGAACTCAGTTACAGTTAACATATTGATCTAGACATCAGCTTTAAACTCAGTTGCAGTATTCTTAGCAAAAGGTTATTATCTTGTACTTATATGATTTCAGCACTATTATTATGGTATGTGGTTTTAGTATTTTTTACATTCATATTTCAAACTCAATAACTCTCGGTTTTTAAGTTGTATCTATGTAGTATATAGTTCAACAGACTTTTAAAAGTAAATAATATTAAAAAGTATATATATGTATTTGCAAACTTACACTCAATGAATTATCAGCTCACATATTTTATAACATTTTTCTTATAAGGAGGATCAAGATTGAGCATCTATTGGATTGCTTGTGGAGTCTAAGCCAACCACTACAGTATTGCATCAATTTAAGATTTTTGTTATACTTTTAGCATATGTGCTAATCATGGTTGTAAATTAGTTTCATTAGTAATTGATTTCAAGATCATTCAATGTCTGCACAATTCTATTTCTCCATATATATTTTTGGTGTTGCTAAGTTTTGAAATTAAATGCGTTGAAAAGTGTTCCGATTTCACATCTTGGTGACTAGTTAATTTATTGAAGGAAAAAGTATATGTATTTCATTTTATACGATTTGTTTGGATGAGAATGTTTATATTTTCAGGTTGGATAACCAGGTTGGATATGTCTAATTTACATATAAAATTCTGTCAAAATTTTTATAAAATCATTTTAGCCTAAAAGTTTATGCTGTTTCAAGTCAAGTCTTTAGTTTGCCTTGACGATGGGTCCAAGTTAAGCTGGTATCCATAGTTGGCGCACACCACGTGTCAGGTCTAGTAGGATGGCTTGGAACGGGGCGTGTCAATTAACATCTATAACTTGAGTTCTATAAGTCCAATTCATGGGGTATTTATTCTAGTAAAAATATAGGACTCCTAGTACTCTGTTGGGTGAGAAGTGACAATTCTTTAGAATATCCCACAAAGTCTAGAATGCATAAATAATAATAATAATAATAATAATAATAATATTATTATTATTATTATTATATACATATATAGTCGGCTGGGAAATATATATATATATATATATACACACACTAACTACTATTAGCATCTATAGCTTGAGTTCTATTAGTCCAATTCAACTTCTGCTTGAGTCATAACTCATGATTAATTACAATCTCCAAAACAAGACCAATATTGATACCAAAATCCCAACCCTTTTAGAACTCTAAAACTCAACCGAATAAAATACTCATCATGTTTACGTCTTGTCTTTACCCTATAAATTTCAAAGATATTGAATTTGGCCATCAAAGTATTTTTGAAAAGTTTTGTAGTGTTACACAATTCTCCTGATTTAGTAGATAATATTGTTAGCGCCGAGATTCCTGACGAAAAAGAATATCCTAATCTTTATTCACTTGTTAAATATATGATGCATGTTTCATGTGGTAATCTAAATTTTAAAAATGTTTGTACGGATAATAATAATAATAATAATAATAATAATAATAATAATAGTAATAATAATAATAAATGTAGGTTTTCTTATCCTAAGACTTCAATGAAATTACATTTCTAGAGGAAGGATGTCATCCTAAATATAAACGACCTAATAATGGAAGAAAAGTAAAAGTGAGAAATCATTATTTGGGTAACAAATGGGTTGTCTCATATAATTCATATTTACTAGCAAAATATAATTGTCATATCAACATTGAAATATGTTCATCAATTCAAGCTGTTAAATATTTGTACAAATATATTTACAAAGGTCATGCCAAATTGATATTACATTGAAAGATAATGAGATTTCCAACAATGCCGATTTTGTTTATGATGAGATAAAAATATACCAGTCAACTAGATAGGTATCTCCGCCTGAAGCTACATGGAGAATTTTTGCATTTGATTTGTATGATATCAATCCATCTGTCATTGCATTGCAATTGCATTTAGAAAACTATCAATCTATTACGTACAAGCAATTTGATAATCTAGAGAATATTGTAGACAAAGATTCTCTTCGAAAGACCATGTTGATAGAGTACTTTGCAATGAACAACACTAATTGTAATGCCCCAAAATTTTATTTATGTTTCTTGAGATTTTTTTTTTGGAATTTTTAGGGATCAAATAAAGTACTGTGCTCGATTTTATTAAGGATAAAATTATTTATTATTAAGAATAAAACTATAAATAGTTGATTATTATTAAACTCTTAAACCTAGGCAATCCTAGGTGCGTCATTTTCTTACTAAATGTGGCTGGCCAAGTAAATACTTGGCCAGCCACCTTTTGATACCTGACCAGTCAGGCTTCTACCTGACTAGCCAAGTATTATTACCTGGCCAGCTAGGTAATATATCTTGGCCAGCCAAGCTAAGTACCTGTCTAGTCAGGTAACCTACTCGGCTAGCCAAGTAATTTCTACATCTTTTTAATATTTATACTTTATAGTGTGGTTTTAATATGGTGTATATATATGTGATGTAGGGATAGAGTCTTCAAGTAGCTCTAGAGGTAAATGTCATAACTCCTCCTACAGTACAAAGTTTGATTTGTTGAGTATATACTTCTTACGTGCGATGCGTGAATGATACATGTGTGTTTACTCGTGTATGTTAATAGATTGATATTATTATACTGTGCGTGATGTGTTTCATGCTAAGTATGCATACATTGAGCATGTGGGTGATTAGCATACATGAGGAAACATGTCATGATGTGGTGAGTTGTGAATTGGTGATGCTGCGAATGATTTGCATGAGGTCTCTATATAATGCACCGCTTATGTAGCCGTCCGGGTAAATATGCCACTTGGGGTAGTGTATCCCTCGTGAGTGTTGGGGGCTCGGCGGCTTGCTGACCGGGTATATACACTGGATACAGTGTTGGGGGCTCAGCGGCCCACTGTTTGGGTATATACTGGACACAGTATTGGAGGCCTGTCAGTGGATATGATATGGCCAAGCCTTGCCTTTTGATATTGGTAAGTCCTTGGCGACGGTCAAGGCATGACAAGTCCTTTGGAATAAGGCATATGCGCGTTGTATATATTGACAGACCTTATTTGTGACAACTCAGTGGTGCTTTATACGTGGGACGCGGGCCCTGTATGACTGATTGGTTTTGTGTGGAAGCATCAGTTCATTTGTTAGATATCATGAACAAGCCATGCATGTTATCATGTTTAGTGAGTATTTATGGCTTACGTAGTTGCTTTGTATTATAGATATACGTGTCAACAGTGCGGACCATTGGAAGTTCAAGGAGGGTCTGACTGAGATACATTAAATCATGTTGATTTTATTGGGGTAAATAATTCCGCTCCACTGTGCCAAATAAAATAGTGTATTGTATTTTTCTTAAGGGGCGGGTCGTTACACTAATGCTAAAGCAAAAACATTACTTTATCGAGAATTTCCGGAATATTTTGTATGGGAGTCAAAAAGCAAAATATGGTCTCAAATGAAAATAAAACTTTTGTAATAGGACGTATTGCATCTGTTAATGTTGCAAAAGGAGAAAGACATTGTGAATGTTGCAGAAGGAGAAAGACATTATTTAAGAAAATTGTTAAATCATGTTAAAGGAGCAACATCATTTCAAAATTTGAAATTTGTTAGTGGAATCCAAACTTCAACTTTTCGTGAAGATGCACTGTTACATGGTTTGCTTAATGGTGATACAGATTGTGAATTATGTTTGCAAGAAGCTTCTCAATATATTCAAATGCCCAATACATTACGACATCTTTTCTCTACCATATTGACATTGTGGGATCCACATGATCCAAAAAAATTATGGAATAATTTTAGGAAATACATGATTGAACATTATATTAGAAAAGGAATAGATATAATAATAAAAAAAAACCGAACTAAGAGCATTAAATGAATTAAATGAAATGTTACAGCTTTCAGGTAGAACTTTAAATGATTATCAAATAATCCAATATCCTAATAGATGATAATTAAATTTCAAAGATTATTACAGATGAATTAGGAATATTTCTTTCACATGAAGATATCTTATGTGGAAAAAAATTAAATGTAGAACCAAAGAAAGATGCGATATGATTCTAAATGATGTTTACAGTAAAAATAATCACATATATTTTATTGATGGCCTCGGAGGGATTGGAAAAACCTTCTTATATCGTGCATTACTTGTAGATGTGAGAGTGAAAGGGATAACTGCTTTGGCTACAGCATCTTCTGGTGTTGTAACTGGTTTGCTTTATGGCACGAGAACTACTCATTCAAGATTCAAAATTCCTCTTGGAGTAAGTATTGACTTGACTTGTTCTATGAGCAAACAATCAAACAATCTTCTTTAGCTGAATTATTTCAAATTATGGGATTAATTGCATTGGAAGAAGCTCCAATGTTAAATAAATTAATTATTGAATTTTTAGATAGAATGTTGCAAGATGTTACTAACACAAAATTGCCATTTGGTGGAAAAGTAGCAGTATTAGGAGGTGATTTTTGACAAGCGTTACCTATTGTCCCCAAAGGCTCAAAGGAAGATATAATTGATGCAAAATTTGTTAACTCGTATTTATGGGCATATGTTACAAATTAAAGTTAAGTCAAAATGTGAGAGCTCAATTAGATTTACATTTTTCTCAATTATTGTTACGAATTGGAGATGGAACCGATGATAATGAGTCTGATTCTATAAAAAAATTGATAGATGTTGTATTTCCTGACATTGATAAATACACAGAAAATATAGAGAGTATCATAAACAGAGTGATATTAAGTCCAAAGAATGAAAATGTAGCTTTTGTAAACAATAAATTAATAGAGCAGTTTCCACCGCATGAATTAGTTTAAAGCAAAATTGTCCTATCATATTATTAAGGATCATAAAGCCATCCAAAAGTTTGTGCAATGGAACTTGACCGATATGTAAAAGATTTGATCTTAATGTAATAGATGTTGAAATTGTTGTTGGAGAATATAAAGGAAATAGAGTTTTTTTTTTACCAAGCATACCATTTGTCCCTCTTGATAATGATACAAGCCCGTATAAATTTTAAAAAAAAACTCAAATTCCTATTCTTGTATGCTTTGCTATGAGTGTAAATAAGGCTCAAGGTCAAACTCTTGATTTTGTTGGATTGTATTTACCTGAACCTATATTTACACATGGGAAACTTTATGTTGCATTATCTAGAGCAAGAACAAGTAAATATATAAAGGTCCTTATCAAACCAACTGAGACTAAAAAAGACACTCTAATTGCACAAAGAATATCGTATATAAGGACATTTTAATGGCAGTGAATTCAGCATAATTTTTTTTGTAACGATAAAGTTTCTTATCAATGGGTGAACATATCAAAATGTAAGAACTCTTCTTTCAAAACTTATGGTCTTTTTTTATAACCATAAGAAATTTCATTTGTTTGCTATTGTAGTGACTAGAAAAACTTAAATTTGTTTTTATTACTTTAACTCGTGTCGCTACGGCTTCCTTTACTTTTCAAATTTTCATGTACTCCTCTAGCCGAATTAGATGATATTACGAGAACGAAAATTTCTTAACTTAACAATAAGTTCAAGATTGGACCTAAATTACTCGAAACTTATCAAACTAAATCCTAACGAATTAATTTCAAGAAACGAACCAATTTATATAACATTACACGCAATATCAACTGAAGATTCAAAGATATACATTAAGAATCTCAATTTCTAATGAGTCCCTATGTGAACCAAAGAACTTTCAAAATCTTAAGTTTTGGTCTCTTTTCTTCCATTTGAGCTAAAAGATACATAAAGCCTCAAAACTTCATTTTCACCCTCTTGAGCCCATTTTTATCACACCATTAGGTAATTTATCTCCCTACTCATCATCATCATCTTCTTTTTTTTTTCTTCTACAGTATCAACAACTAACCTTCATTTTTCTTCTTTCTTGTAAAAAAAATCAAACTCAAGGCAACCAAGAGTAAATTAAGCTACACATCAAGATTCCAACAAGAACAAAAGTAAAACTCCTCTCATTATTCTACATTTATCCATTCTTCATATAATGCAACTCAAGTCATCACATGATTTGTACACTTCACAAATACTTCATACATACATTATAACCATTATCATCATCATCCTCATCCTCATAGACCATAAAAAAATTGAGGAAAATTTCAGAAACAGTGAGTTCGGTCGAAACCAAGCAAACCCAAAATTTGGCCCATCTTCATTCCTTCACCAGACACCACAAAATTGGTGTCTATGTCTTCCTCCTACAGCGAGGAACACAAATATGTAAATATTATGGCCAGAACCCCTCTACCCTTGCCGGAAAATCGCCGAAACTGCCGAGTTCCTTCTCCATAAACCACCACCATACCTTTAAAAACTTACCTCTATGCATAGTGCTCATCGAAAGCTCTTTATTCCACTAATTTTTTCTTCGAATCGCTGGATTTTGACCTTAAATTTCCCCCCTTGCTGAAAATAATCTGAACGTTCCCTCGATTCTTCTCCATCATGTTTGACCCAGAAAATATCAAATCTAGGTATTAAATTAGCAAAAATTGCCCTTCTAGTCCTTTCAAGTTTTAAAAACACTTGAGTCCTAAATGCATGATAAACTCTAGTCTTGAGCCCGAGAATTCCCTAGACATTTAAGTTAACTCTAAAGTTATTATTTAAAACCAAAGTTGGACCCCAAGTGTTTTACATAATTAAATTTTGACCCTCAAACTTTCAGACTTTGCATAATAAGTCCCTAAAACTTTTAATCCTATTCACATAAGTCCTTAAACTTTTAATTCAACATAAATTGACCCTCAAACTATTCAAACATATTAAATTAGAAGCCATCTAACTATTCTAATTGTTCAACTTAACCCCTAAAGAATTTAATTACAACATAGGAGTCCTAAATCCTAAATCAATCAAATTAATTGTAAATTCTAATATTCATAAATGATCAATTAGATCTTTAAACAATTTAAAGAATCAAAATCTTAACATTTAAACTATTGTAAACATTCAATTAAGTCCTAAAAATCTAAGTTTTCCTCTTCAATGATAATTTTAACATATTAAATCACTTTAAACTTTTATTTTTCTAGATGAGGGTCCTTTAAATTCCAAGCTTTAGTAGCATTACTGCTCACGTAATCTATCAAGTATACTTTTTTTTTCAAGACTGTTGAGGCGGGATCTTGTTTTATTACTTTAACTCGTGTGTGTACGACTTTCTTTACTTTTCAAATTTTCATGTACTCATCTAGCCGAATCAGATGATATTATGAGAACGGAAATTTCGTAACTTAACAATAAGTTCAAGATTCAACCTAAATAACTCGAAACTTATCAAAACTAAATCCTAACGAATTAATTTCAAGAAACGAACCGACTTATATAACATTACACGCAACATCAACCGAATATTCAAAGTTATACATCAAGGATCTCAACTTCTAATAAGTCTCTATGTGAACTAAAAAACTTTCAAAATCTTAAATTTTGGTCCCTCCCCTTCCACTTGAGCTAACACTACATAAAGACTCAAAACTTCATTTTCACCCCCTTGAGCCCCTTTTTATCACAAGATCAGGTAATTCACCTCTCTACTCTTCATCATCTTCTTCGTTTTTTTCTTCTTCAATATCAACATCTAACCTTCATTTTTCATCTTTCTTGCAAGAAAAATCAAACTCAAGGCAATCAAAATTAAATCAAGCTACACATCAAGAATCTAATAAGAACAAAGTTAAAACTTCTCTCATTGTTCTACGTTTATCCATTCTAAGGGATGGCAACGGGGCAGGGTGGGGCCAGTTTGGCATACCCAGTCCCTGCCCCGTTTACGTTTACCCTGCCCCGATCCCTGTTTGAATCGGGGAGGGAATGGAAAAAATCCCAATTCCTCGCCCCTTTTTCAGTTTTCTCCTTCTTTTTTTTTCATTTTTTTATTTTTTTTTAATAAATAGGTAAACAAGTACTTAACAAAAAAATTGGTACAAGTAGTTACGGCTTGGGTTGGGTTAGTAGAGGTTCAGACGTGTGCTCTTCCGATCTATGTTATCTACTAACTTAATTTTTTTAATTAAATAATATTATTATTTTAATAAACCGGGTTTTGCAACCCGTCCCTGTCCCGCTTACGATTTCGGACACAATGTTGTACCCCACCCCTCTCTCGGTTAGGAAACAATCCCTGTTTGGGGTGGGTCCCCGCGGGTTTCGAGTTTTCAGGTGTATTCTGCCATCCCTATCCATTCTTCTTATAATGCAACTCAAGTCGCCGCG
>CAVNYN010273589.1:0-10792 GCA_963692815.1 Nyctanthes arbor-tristis
GTTATATGGGATCTCCGGTGACTGGAGTTCGACGTGTGCTCTTCCGATCTCATGGATGTTTATTTTGGAATCGACCACGTCATGCTTCAAGCATGTTATTAATATCTCAAATCTTCTTATAGGATTTTATATCAATCCAAGATGGAGTATTTAACATAGTATATCTATTGGTAACTATGCAATTATTAATCTAAAATGCATACTATTTTGCAAACTTCAAATTTGCATAATATATGTGAGGATTGCAATTATGCATTTCATGTACTTGTTACCAACTATCAATTTATCGCCCTAATACTGAGAAGACTATTTAATTTAATAAAAAGCCAGAAAAGCATGATGCAGTATATCCTCCTTTATGGATAATTATACAAATAGGTATTTATATCCATCATATATTCTCAGCATTATAGTAATATCCATTTTAGCTATTGTGATGCAGCGACTATACATATCGCATTTATCGACTTTAAATAGAGGTTTCTGACTGTAAGCCAAATATAGAGGGTGTTATATACTCTATTAGCATGTTATATAAGAATACTGCTGTAAGTGAAAGAACAATATCACTTAAACATAAATCATTTGTTCTCAATTAATGGTATAGCAAATAACTCGAGGCGTATAATATTATTTTGCTAACTATAGGCAATTAATACCCCAATCAATATATGAATAATTAATAACTTTAAGGATAAAATTCACTAGCAAGATACATATGTCTTTCATGATGTCTGGAACTTTTGCTTATAAACAATCAATTGAGCAAATATTCTCGCAAACTTCTGGTTACAAGTTTGAATTGTGACCTCTAGTGGATCCAAATTCATATAATATCTAGAAGATCCACATGGAGGGTGAGTGGGCCCACAGGGTTCACTCTGAACATTTTCCAAATATATTTGGAACTCAGTTCCAAATAGCTAATGATTATTAATAATCAAATTGGCTGAGAACTTACAGCACATAAGAATTCTTTTAAATGGAAGAACCTTCTATTCTTTACATGATTCTCTATAGTTCTTATCATCAATAAACCGGATGGTCTAGCTGGTCATGTAAATAATAAAATTCTATAATATTGAACTTCTAGTCTAATATAACAAGTAATGTATTTAAATAGCACAACTAAAACTCTTTAAGCAAGAGACATCAGATTCTCAACCAAAGACATACCCGCAAAGGAGAATACTGATGATAGATGATTGGTTTTACACGAACCATCACTATATCATGTAACGTAGCATGATCCTGAATATAAGTTGGGAGTTTTGTTTTCATAAACAATGGTCTAATAATTAACTGAACAGTTATGCTAAACCATTTTGAGTATGGACATGAGCAACTAAATGTTCAACCTCAATTCCGATTGCCATGCAATAATCATCGAATGCTTGAGATCAAAATTCACTAGCATCGTCAAGACAAACTTCTTTGATTCTAGGAATTGAGTTTTTTAGTTTTATTCTATGAGCAAGTAGCTTAGTAAACACTGCATTTCAAGTAAAAAGCAAGTGAATATATGACCATCTAGTAGAAGTATCAATATCATAAAGTAATAAAATGGTCTACATAGTAGGTATATCAGCCCATATACATCTCCATGAATCCTTCTAAGAAAATTGGAGATTCAATATTAACCTTCAATATGAAAGTTAAATGACTAAATTTTCTTGCATACAAGCAACACATGAGAAATCATTTGCTAAAAGAAACTTCTGATTCTTTAGATTGTAAACATGTGAATTATCTACCGCATCATAATTGCTCATGTATGTCCAAACATATCATGTTAAGGTATAAAGTTCTTTCTGTCAACAAACTTCAGGTTTGTGACATGGTTTGTCTCAATTGCTTTTATGAATGTATAATACATTCCATATAGTAGTATTGAGAATTTTTCCTTTATCTGCTTTCGGCCAAATACAAATGAATTTATTGAAAAATGTCATTATCTTTTTACACTTTCAATGTAATATCTATTGGATATATTTAAAAATCAGCAAATTTCTCTTGAATTTGCTAAAGTGCATCATCGATATACAATTTAATATTACTTGTCAAAATAATACAAGCTCGTCTTGAGCTTTTGATGATGTTCGATGCACTTGATATTGTCTTAACATTATTTTCAGCAAAGAAGTCAGAGAAATCAAAGTGAGTCACTACTTGACCATTATAATCAAGGAAATCAGTCTCCACTTTCCTTTTTCCCATGATTGACTACTAGTTGGAGATCCATGAGGTATTTTTCCGTACGAAAGATACGTGCTTGATGCCCTTTCATACATTCTTTTAGATAAGCTATTATTATTCGATGCCTTATGCATCTCACTATTAGGGTTTTCTCTATGAGTTTTTCCACATCTGTGCCCACGTTCACAATGAGATATTACATGTGCTTTAGGCAATGTAGTGAATCCAGTGGGGACGTAACTCATGATTTTTCATATATCATGTGAATTTTTTACGGTAAAGTACTCAAGTTTGAGTTAGACATAATAACGAATAAGAAAAAGAAATAATTGCTTCATAATAAGCAATATTGTTTACTATGTTTTTCTTCAAAAAAACATAAATCTAAATCTCATATATCGTACTCTTCAGAAGCACATCATATTCAACTAGAATATGATAAGATCATGTTATACTCTTCAGGAATCACAACGCATTAATCTTAATAATCTTCAGGACTATTAAAAATTGCAGAATCACGTGTCTTTAGGAATTACGACAAATCTTATATGACTTTTCTAAAGCCAATCATATTCTTCTAGAATATGAGATGTAATTGGTGATTTTTCAGTAACCACAAAAATAATATATGCCAAGACTCTTCAGGAACAAGCCACATTCTTTTAGAATATGGACCATAAATTGTGATTCTTCATCGATCGATTACAAAAGATAATATCTAAATCACAATAATCTTCAGGATTATTGATAGATTTTTAAACGAGATTAATAATGTATATAAATGTTAGCACTCTTCCGGAGCCAATCATATTCTTTAAGAATATAAGACATAATATAATTCTTTATAAACCATGGTGAATCATAAGAATAATATTTAGGTTACAATAATCTTCAGGATTATTGGTAAAACTTTGAAGATCGTGTTTCTTCTGGAAACAACAATAAATATAAATCGATTAAATGATTTCTAACATTCAGATAACACATATATACACCATTCATGCACGGATGGAAATAACTAAACAATAATAAGTTAAAAGTATCCTAAATAACAATTCAATTAAATTGGATTATATTTTCTGACAACCTGCGAATGGCCCTGAAATTTTTTTCAAAATCATTACTACTATGGAAAATTGAGAAACTAAGACCACGCAAGATATACATTGAAAGCAATTTTGAGAAAGAGAATCGTGCTGATAATGTGTTATAAACTAGAAGAAAAGAATAGAAAATAGAGAGAAAAGTTAGAGAGAAAACTCATGAATCGTATATCTCATTCACAACACAGGATGTCTATTTATACACGTATAAGTGTGTTGTCCAAGAAAGACTTAGAGCACAAGTCAAATGACTTAGAATGGTGGCTAAGAAAACTAATGGAAGCTAGGGTTTAAGAGGTACAATAGTTATTCACTAAATACAATAATTATTTACAACAAACTAATAAAGACTTATTCAATTATTAAAATAAAAAATTCATCAAAGCATTAACTGTTCAGAACCTAAAGGATCCTAGAAGCCTCATTGGAAACTAAACAACCCCACATAACGCATCTAATCTAATAAGGTTATAGATGATATGAATATATATTGAAATGCTTCTTAAAAATCATTCGCAAATTTAGAATACTGTCTCAAAAAAATAAATAAATAAACAAAAACTCTACATATTCAATTAAGATCTGGTGTCAAGGAAAACAAAAAAGAAAAAGAAAAATGTATATGTTAAATGATATGCATTAAAAAACGAAAAGGAAAAAGAAAATAAACTATTCAAAAATTACCGTAGATAATTAAAATTCAATATCAAAATATTAAATTAATAAATAAATAAAAGTTATAAATATTATAATTAAATTACACTTAAAGCTATAAATATTAATAATTAAATCATACTTTTCTTTAACCTTTTCATTTCTTAACCCCTCGAGCACTTGATGGGGCTATACAATTATGATGAAATAATTTGTAATATAAGTGATATTTAATTCAATTCAATGTAAATACGTATATTTTGGTGTATATATATAGTGGTTCATTACCATTTTTTTAGTTTTAACTTTTTGTGCTCTACTTCTTTGTCTAGCACAAAACAATAAAAGAATCGTAAACTACATTTCAGAAAGCTTTAAGGTAAATGTGGGATTCTCGAGTTCATTTGTGTATACCATTTCGTATAATATTACACTCACGCTCTCTCTTCAATTAAAATTTGGTTTTACCTTTGATTTCAATATTTTATAAATTAAGTTACTTGAAATCATCCAAACATAGTGTTTTATTTCTATTACAAAATAAGTTTAGTAAAGTTTTATTTTATATATTGGCAGATGAATGATTCACCATCAAAAGTAAACATATATACGTTTACATTAAAGTGTTATTTTAGAAATGGTAGAATATAAAAATAAATAACTTAACCTCATATTAATTTTTTATTGAGGTACTTGATATTTTTTAACTTACTTAATATGTTGATTTATCAGTTTATTCTAAGATATCAGTCACTCGCTATAATGCTCATATCATTCTTTTTCTTTATATTTTTATGATTTATCATAGTATAAGTTCATAATAATAGTATTACTCCGATTATGTGTACATATGATTTTTTTTATATAAGACGTGCAACGCACGTACTAATTACTCGTACACTCAAATGGATATTGACTACTCAGTGAAAATTTGTGAGTTTTGAGTACCCGAAGTTGGAATCAAAATATCAAATGAATTTGGTTGGACTTTGGGTTTGGGTTGAAACCCAAAAAGTCCGAAATTTTTCTTACTCTCAAACTTTTTAAATTTTAATATCTAACATACTTTCAAAAAAGGAAAAAGATCAAATATCTAACACTAATTCGGTCACAACTCATAAAATCATCTACTTTAATTCACAATCACACATTTACTATACTCGTCTTTTTCACGAGCACAACTAAGCCTAGATCGTTGCAAAGGCTAAAAATTCGAGAGGGGAAAGCGAAGAAAATCGTCAAGTGCAAGTAATAATAGTTATGGGGTATCTATTGTGGCTATTTTCGCGAATATCTAGCCTTTCAAAGACTTAAAAGTGTGAATCGTTGCTTGACTCCACAACCACCAGCATCATTCGGTAAAACTCCATTTTCTATTTTCTAGGTTCATCATTCTGTATTTCTTCTCTCTATCTTAGGGCTCGTTTGGTTAAGTTTATAAAGTGAATTTATAAAGAGAATTTATAAAGAGTGAAAATGAGTGGTGGAGATTTAATTAAAATTTAAAATGTGTGGTGATTGTTGAGTAGTTGTCAAATCAATGGTAGGTGAGTTTATAAATAGAAAAAATAAAAGATGCCAAACAAGACATTAGTTATGATTTGTTAAAGATGAAAACGAATTTTTTTATTGCGTCGATATTTTTGAATTATACATTTGATTATTTTAAAAATACAATGGTATGTTTTGCCTTTCTTATGAGGATTTTATTGGTTTCTATACATGCCTTGTGGTGAATATAAGGTAAACTAATTTTTGCTTTTTATTTGAGAATGCTATGAATTTAAGGCAAAGAAATAATAAAATTGGAACTGGAATATAAATGAAGTCAACTAGACAAACATTAATGTCTAATTGTTAATTTCAATACATTAGTGTCTAATTGTCAATCTCCTTTTAAGCAAGTGTTTGGCTAGACCTCCAGATTATAATCTACAACACGACATCATTTTATTGGTTTCACTTTTTTTTAAAAAGTCAAAAAGTAAAAGTCAAGTTACAATTGTTTACTTTTTACAAAAACAACTAATAAAATGATGCCACGTAGCATATTATAATCTAAACTCTAGCCAAACACTTTGTAAGTATATTTGATGCCTTTTTTTCTTATTTTAGTACTATTTTTATCCATCTATCTAAATGTATTTTTTCATTTAGGCGTTATATAATATGCGTTCTAAGTCCGAAAACCCGAAAAGTGTTACTCAAGCTCGAATCAAGACCAAACTCGAACAGGTTAAACGAACCCGATTGCCCAGACGTATATTTTCTTTTGAATATTTTGGGTTAATTACTATTATTTCACCTCATCTATTTGTTGAATGTCAATTTGATCCCCGTATGTGGATTTTTGCATCTTGATTTGTGCAGTAATTTGGTCATTGGATGACAAAATATTTTCCAATGGTTACTGATTTTCAAATAATGTATCGGGTAATTATAATCTCACCACAAATCTTAATTCCTACACCACATCTATATATATATATATATTAATCAACAGTTTGTCTGACTCAATTTGATTGTGGGCTCAATTAAAAATGATATTCGCACTCATTGTCTGGCTCCTTTAAAAAACCAATTGATGATGTCATTATTCTATTATTATTATACTTTTCTTTATTGTTATATTTTTCCTTTTAATCAATTAATTTAATATTTTTATTTTGAAACTCTATCTACATATTAATTTAATATTTTTATTTCAAAACTCTATCTACATATTAAATTTAATATTTTTATTTTGGGACTCTATCTATATATTAATTTAATATTTTTATTTCAGAACTCTATTTACATATTACATTTTAATCATTTACTATTGTATAATTTCATGATTTTATGTTCTCCTAATATTTTATATTTTACTTTCTCAGCATAATATATCCATGAAACGCACGAGTGTTAAACATAGTAGTCCGTAAATGTATGAGTGTGAAACTAATATAGATTATACTATCGGGTTTTATTACCTTTAAAGGAAATAAAAAATAAAAATTAATAAAAAAATTATTGGTTCATTTATTATACTTTTTCTTATTGTTATATTTTTCCTTTTAATCAATTAATTTAATATTTTTATTTTGGGACTCTATCTATATATTAATTTAATATTTTTATTTCAGAACTCTATCTATATATTACATGTAATATTTTTATTTTGAAACTCTATCTATATATTAATTTAATATTTTTATTTCAAAACTCTATCTACATATTACATTTTAATCAATTTTACTAAATCTGATTGTATAATTTATGATTTTATATTCTCCTAATATATTATATTTTACTTTCTTAGTATAATATGTCCATGAAACGCACGAATGTTAAATATAGTAGTCTGTAAATGTATAAGTGTCATACTATTGAACTTTATTGCTTTTAAAGGAAATAAAAAATAAGTATTAATAAAAAAATTAGTGGTTTATTTATTATACTTTTTCTTATTGTTATGTTTTTCCTTTTAATCATTTAATTTAATATATATTAAATGACAGAAAATCTTTCAAGCCTAAAGCTCTATTTGGCACCATTTCTTATAATCTCATACAACACCAGATGTCGCTTTAATAAAAAAATTGTTAGAAGTGTAATAGTGAAGGATTGAACTCATGACCTACATGTTAAGAGTAAGATGTTTTTAAACCATTATACCTACTCTATTATTTGTTAATAATTATCATTTATATATTACTATTATCGCGTATTTTCACTTAAAGAAAATATTATTATTAACCACATATATACTTAAAGGTTAATTATATTGACACTATTTTTTTTATAAATCTCATCAATTTTTCACATATACTAAAATGGTTAAAATTAAAATAACACAATTAATCATCTCATTCTTAATAATTATAAATGTTTCTTCCCTTCTATCTTCTTTCCCCTATGCGCACCAGAAAAACCCTAATCAATATATTTTAATTTTTATAATAAAAAGTTATAAAAATCAAAAATGAAAATTTCCTTTATTTTGTATAAAAATAAATTGGCACAAGTTATTACCCTAGTTAATAAGTCAGTTTTTCTACAACGTTTTTAGTCATTTTGTCCGCAGCGTTTCTAAATTCATAAACTTACGAAATTGGATTTATGGAAGAAATAAAGAATCAATTAATTAATATTATAATTTCATACGAAAAGTAGAATTGACAAATTGCATTCTTCGATCCGGTTGGATTCCTGAATAAATGTGAATATTAATTAACTTCCTCTAATATTGATTGACCTAATTGAGAAGAAGAACATTATTTTGTATTGCTATCTTCAAGTTTATCTTCTCGAGATTCAAAAAGTCTTACAAAAACCACGCTTTGTTTTTGGCCTATAGTTACGAAATGAATACATTATAGTACGTAAAACTTTTATCCCTTTAAATAAAAATAGTCGTAATTATTAACATTTATAGTGGGAAATATTAAGAAAAAGTTACAATTATAATTTTCAATTAATCTAAACTAACGATATATATATGTTTAATTAATTAAATATTCAATTTAATTAAGACAAAAATAAAAGTTCTAAAAAGAAACTTATTATCCGATCAACATGAGTTATAAACTAAGTTCCTCATTCATATTTATTTCTTTTATTTATTATTATTTAACGAACACGGGTTATAATTTAAGTTTTTTATTTATATTAATTAATTCTCATTATTTTATCAATTATAAACTACAAATTTTTTAGTAAAAAATTATAAACTACAAATATTTTTATGATATAGACACTTATCTATCATTGCATAATCAAATTTATCCATAATTTAAACAATTAAATGACGATAAATAAGTGTTAGTTATTAAATTAAATAGTGAATCTTATTTATTTCAAAAAATTGGATGGATAGGGTAAAAAAGAATAAAAATATAAAAAAATTGAAAAAATGAAGAATACCACATGAGTTACCGCAATAGGAAATAAAATATCAAAAAAGACCTTATTAATAGACTTTTTAGTGGGACCGCAGAATAATTTACTTATATATATGCGCTACTTTTTTAATGATTATATTTCTTATTTGTTAGACTAAAATTACAATGTGATATTATATATGGGTATTTATATAAAATAAAATGAAATATCACCAAATTAAAAATGTATATGAGGAAATAAGGTATTATTTGATTAAAATGGTATGTTGGGAGGGGTACTTTTCTATGTGATTGAAAATTTTTATGTGAATGAGTATCAAGTGAATACGAGTATGTACATACTCATACGTATTACTAGACTGTTAACTAATAATATTGAATAAGTTAGATGATATAAACGTAAAATATAGTAAAGTATTAATCGAGTACATAAACATGTAACTATTAATATATTATCAATAAAATATTAATTTAACGTGTCAAATACTAAAACAAAACTGTATATTTACTGCTTTTGTTGTGAAAATCCAATGGCACATATTTGTTCAATATTTTATTGTACATTATTATTATTATTTTTAGAATTAGTCTTACCCTACAATGCACATGTGAGATGCTAGACTCATATTTGCTATAGTTGATTGTGATTCGATCATTTGATCGCTAATTATTACCATCTCTAGGAATGGCAATGGGAAGGGTAATACCCCCCGTTAAGTATCGGGGCGGGGTACGGGGAGAAAATTTTCGCCCCGAAATCTTATCGGGGCGGGGACGGGTTTTGGCCGCCCCGCCCCGCCCCGATACCAGGTTTTTTTTTTTTTTTGAAAAAATATTTTGTTCTCTATGAAATTTCGAAGCTAGATACGAAAGATGAAATTAGCATGATACTTAGAATGGTTTTTCATATAGTTTTAATTACATTTTCTTCTATATTTTTTTAGTTATTTCTTAACGGGGCGGGTAACGGGTATTTTTTTGTACCCGCCCCAAATCACCCCGGCCCCGTACCCGATTGAATTGGGTACGGGGTGGTGATTTCTTAACAGGGCGGGGACGGGGGAAGACATACCCGCCCCATTGCCATTTCTAACCATCTCATATATGTTGGACCTGTGAACTTGAACGACGTACTTGGATAGGACTTAAAATTATGGACTCAGTTATGCAACCAAATTTATATTCAATACTCAGGCATTTTACTACAAATATCCAGTGGTGATTTAATTTGTGATTCGCATATCAGTTCGTAATTTTAGGTAATGCAACTGGTATATTGTACTTTATTTATGACACAAGGTTTAAAAAACAAAATTACACGTCAATTTTGATACAAATATATACTGTAACTCTAACGATTGTCATTATAAAATCATGTTATTTTTTTGAAGATTTCATCTGTAATTTGCTAGACTAAAATGACAATGTGATATAATAGGTATTTGCACAATATAAAACGAAGCCTTATACAGTTAAAAGGGTATGCAGGGAAACGAGGTATTATCCAGTTAAAAGGAGTATGTCTAAATTATTTTTTATATGAGTATGAGAATTTTTATCTAAATGGGTATCGATTGAATAAGTATGTACATGCCTGATAAATTTTATTAGACTTTAACTAATAATATTAGATAAATTAGGTGATTCAAAAATAAAATATAGTAAAGTATTAATCGAGCACAAGAAGGGTGACTATTAATATGTTATTAATAAACATTAGTTTAACGCGTCAAATGCTAAATTAAAATTTTATATTTACTGATTTTGTTATACAAATCCGATGGTACGTATATGTGCAACGCATAAGTGGAACTTTTTTCGATTCCACCATTGGTAATGACATTGGTATTGTATGATATTTTTTTGGTATCTTGGCATCCCGTCTTTTAAGAGACTTCGTTTGTTGTATTTAGTGATAATTATATTTTATTTTCATTTTCAACTTTTCATCTAAGG
>CAVNYN010273590.1:0-25454 GCA_963692815.1 Nyctanthes arbor-tristis
ATGTACATGCCTGATAAATTTTATTAGACTTTAACTAATAATATTAAATAAATTAGGTGATTCAAAAATAAAATATAGTAAAGTATTAATCGAGCACAAGAAGGGTGACTATTAATATGTTATTAATAAACATTAGTTTAACGCGTCAAATGCTAAATTAAAATTTTATATTTACTGATTTTGTTATACAAATCCGATGGTACGTATATGTGCAATGCATAAGTGGAACTTTTTTCGATTCCACCATTGGTAATGACATTGGTATTGTATGATATTTTTTTGGTATCTTGGCATCCCGTCTTTTAAGAGACTTCGTTTGTTGTATTTAGTGATAATTATATTTTATTTTCATTTTCAACTTTTCATCTAAGGTATGCACGGGTACAATATAAAATATGATACTATTTTCTTTTACAATGCTACAAATGAGTTGCACCATGTGAATATTTTTTTACGTTTTTCTATATGAGCTCAATCCAATTGACTACATTATCTTTTAATATTCTTGCTGGCTCTCTCCACAGCTTGAATTGTGCTATCAAAATTTATTGTCAAGGTGAATTATATGAATCTCTTTTATTTTATCAATTATCTGAGATACTTTTTTGTTTCCATTCTCACTAAGGAATCCGATATACCTTTTTGTTTCCATTGTCACTAAAGAAAAAAAGAAGCAAAACTTATGAAAACATTAATCCGTATCAAATGTCACTGAATTTTTACTTTACTTACAAATGGATAAATGATATTTAACTGTCAATAATTAGATCAAAAACTATAATTTGATAGGAATTACGTCTCTTTACTTTAATTATCAACAATTATATGACTAAAGTTATATACATAATTACAAGAATGTCACTTTTTCAATGCTATATTATTACCTTATCATCATCAAATTATAGTCTCAAATAATAAGAAAATGATTACTCTATATGACATATTTTACTGAAGAGGAAAAGTAGAAGAATAATTTTAGGGTTCAATATACGATCTGCTATGTATCATAAAGCGATCGTCTTATATTGAAGATACATTTCTCATATAAAATAATGATGCAACAAAATTAATTACTTGAAATGCCACTATACTTATGAAAAATTATCTCGCATGCCATTGTACTTTAAAACTCACCCCATATGCCACTAAACTTGTGAAAATGTTATCTAATTTGCCACTCCGTCGATATCCGATTAAAAAACTAAAGGCCAAGATATCATGTGGTAAATTCCGTTTTCCATGTTATGAAGTTTGTTATATTTTTAACGGGTTGTTTACGGAGTGGCAAATGGGATAATACTTTCACAAGTTCAGTGGCATATGGGGTGAGTTTTAAAGTACAATAGCATGCAAGACAACTTTTTTAAAGTATAGTGACATTTTTGTAATTAAATCTATATCTTGACATATAATTTTAACTAAATTTTTACTTATTACCATGCATCGTAGAGATGACCATGCTATCATTTTATCATATTCTAATAACAACTTTCACTAAAAATCTTTACAAATCTGAATTCTTGAATGAAATACGATACTCTAGAATTTTCAATCATAAATTAAAGTTAAATAATAGTAGTTACGAAATTTTTATCATTCGACTATATTGTGTAGTGACACAAGACTTATAATCTCAAGACCTAGAGATCACATCATTTATGAAAAAAATTCTATTTGGATAAGATATATGCGACAAATTCTTTATTGTAAGAAAAAATCTGATACCATTTGATTCAAGACTTCCTTTTACAATACAAACTACATTTATAAATTTGTCATATTTTTTATATTCTTTTATGATATCAAGTATCTAAATTTTTATTAAACTACTTTTGATGTATGACTTTTCACTAGATCTCTACCCGTGCATCGCACGAGTGAAAAATCTAGTTATGAATACAGCACAGTTAAAAGTGATACTTTTAGTAATTGTAACATTTTCAATTTACATATATGCCCATAAAATTATTATTCATAATGAATATGAAATCAGTCAAAAATATATACACATTTTAAGATATTTTTTAATTACGTAATCTTTTTTCTCTACGCATTATTCATAACTTGAAAAATATACAAATCGGATCTTAAATCGAAGCTCTCAATGTAAGCATTAATACGAGCTAATTCACGAGATCAAACTACCTATGTATATCCGTACACATGCTTAAAAAACTATCTCTCCAACATTTTTTAACAAACCATTATTCAAATTTAATTTAATAGAATCCTAGATCATCTACGACTTCCGAAATTAGATTTATTTTATTTATTTGATTTATCTTCAAAATTAAAATTAATTAATAAACGTTCCAACCTTTCCCGATTAGTCAATTAAATTATTTTTACAGATTTTTTTTCAAAATACTTTTAATTTCAATCGATTCAGTCCCGCGAAAACTGGCATTTCAATTTAAAATTAGAAGAAAGTTCATTCATTTATTTTTTATTTAAATCACATGTTGTTAATATTATAAATAATATTATAAATAATATTAATTAATCACAATATACAAATACTTATAACAAATTTGTTAGTAATTTTAAAATAGTTTGCTTTTCATAAAGAGATTTTTTTGTAGTAAGCAATATTGATTCTTCAATTTTCTTTGGCTACAACAACTTATGATATTTATCAGTGTATAAAAATTAAATAAAACTTGAAAAAGAGGGTGAGGACAAATGAACTATTCATTACTATTTTATTAATATGTAAACTTGCTTACAAAAATTAAAATATTAAAACTAAAAAAAAAGTTTGACATTTTATAAAAAGATTGAAATCATTCGTCATGAAACCACTGCATATATATGACATACTAAACATCAGTTGTTTAAGAAAAATAAATTTTAAAAGTTAAAGTTGTGGATGATAATTTTAAATTAAATTTGTACTAAGAAATTATTTAAAAAAGAAATGAAAAAATTATTAAAAGGAAATATTTTTTTAGAAAGAAATAAAATTAAGATACTTATGATTGTAGTGTGAGAAGGGGAAAAAAACTTTTGAAAATTAAAAACGAAAAAAGGGTTTAATAGGAGGTTATTAATGTAATTTCATTTAAGGATAGTTAAGAGGATAAGAAAAATATGGTGTGAAGATAAATTATTGTGGTGGGAATATAATTTCCCTAATGTATTTATATGTTTTTTCGGCATGCTCTAATGTATTTATACGTGTTTATTTTGAATATTTTGGGGGTAATTGCCATTATTTCACCCATCCTAATTGTTGAATGTCAATTTGATCCTCGTACATGGATTTTTGCATCTTGATTTGTGCTAAAAAAAATTTACATATCCTTGTCTTATTTGTAAACTAAAAATGATAAAACTAGCGAAGTTAATTATCTGAATGGTCACTAATTTTGCCTCACAGTTCTATTTAACTATTAAAGTGTTACTTAATGATCACTTTGCTTTTCTTTGTGTTTTTATATGGTCATTAAACTTCAAAACGTTTCCCGATTATTACTAATTTTCAAATATATTTATCCCCGTTAATCACCATTCACATTTCTTTTAGTTGATCTATGTAATATATTCACATACCAAAAAAGAAGAAAAAAACTTGAAGTGATTTTATTATATAGTAACACCTCCGATATACATTGCCAAGGACACTGTGAAGAAGAGATGAAACATAAAGAGAGAAAAATATATAAAAGAGAAATAAGATAGAGAAAATTGTAATTATGTGTCTATCTCTCTCTTCGTGTGCACATTTTTTTGTTTTAAATTTGATCAATAGGAATGTGGCTGGTGGGTAAAAATATTTGAAGATCACTTACCATTGAGAAATATTTTAAAATTTTAGTGACTATGTAGGAATGTAAAGTTAGTTGGGCAGCTAGGTAAAAATACAAGGTAAAATTCCCTGACCTTTTATTTTATTTTATTTTTACCATGATTCAGTGATCATTTCAATATAGTTATATAAAAGTATCAGTAATATTATGAAGATTTCCATTAGACATAGTTACATGCAAGGGAATTCAGTCTAAGGGAATTCAATCGCCGACGCTCTTGCTAAAAAGTGCCTCAGTGATCGCCAAGACTTTTTCCTTTCAAAAGGGATCTTCAAGGCAATATCAAGGGCTTGATTGGATTAGATCGTATGGGCATTCCCTCAATTCTAACCCAAATTCAACACTTATCCTATCTTGGCATTCATAATATTCCTCCCGACCCTTATGATTGATGGCTTTCGAGAAAGTTTCGTGCTAGTCTTAGAAAATTTGTGAGATGTCGAATGCTATTTTTTTTTTTGGTTCTGTTATGTTATACTATAGTGGTAATATTTACTGTGGGTTCTCCCACCTAAATTGCTTCCTAGATTGTCAGGTAAGAAAATTACAAGTTGTTTACGTGTTTTAAGTTGATTGCTTCTAAACTCTTGCTAATTCCTAATTTACTTAATTAGTTAATCCATTTATTCCAAATTCACTCAACTTATTACGTGTTTTTAGTTAGTTAATTCCTAATTTACTTATTTGCTAATTAAGTTGTTCTGTTTCTCAAGTAGTTTTAATTTAATTTATTTTGGCATTTATTTATTTGTGATTTTCTAATTAACTAATGATCTACTTGAATTTTTTTTAACAGACTAGTCTACTTGATTTTGCTAATTGATTTGCCAACCTTTATTTTCATATTACAAAGAGATCCGTGAGGGAGGTGAATCGAACCCTTGATCAAGAGTTTTTAGTTAAACATTGAGAGTCTTATTTTTGTTATCATTATTTAGTTGTGTTATGTATAAATAAATAAAGGAATTTCTAGAATTTCTTATTTGATAAATAATCATGAACTATGTTCTCCATGCATCGTACAGGCAGACGACTAGTTATTATATGTAAAAGATGTTTCAAACATAAAAATAAAATGCATTGCAAATATGCAAAAATGACATTTAAAATAAAATATAGAAAAAGGTTTATTTAAAATAAAATTAAAAAAATGTAATTATTTAATTAGAATCAAATTCACTGCTTTTTTTTTTTGGCCCCTAAAGGAGCAAAGCCGCTTTTCAATGGCTTTTTCTCTAGCCAATTCTCTAGAGAAATTTTTGGAAAAAAAGTGTTTTCCCCCCTTTTTAATGAATGTGTGATTCAGCTATTGAAAAGTCAAATTTTTTATAGTGTTCTAAAAGACATAACGCATAAAAGAAACGTTGAAATAATCATTAAGTCTAAATGCGTTTGGCTATATACGTTTGTCGATAGTCAATACATGATAGAAATACCATTAATGGGTGATAGAGTGTAAACCATGTTGAAGTGTGGAGCACAATTATACGGAAAAAAGCCCAGTACTCCAGGAGTACTGAATTCGGTACTCCTGACCAATCAAGAATCTACATGTGGATTCAAAAGACCCAATTTGTTATTTAATTTGGGCCATGAGTGTTAAATGTGATCTCCTGATTGGTCAGGTGCTCAATACTCCTGTAGTACTGGACTTCTTTCCTAACTATACAAACCTCAAACATAAGTGTAACTGGACTTACATATAAACATCTAGACCTTTTAGATCAGTATTGACATCTTGTCTCACATGAAAATTGAAACATGAATATTGGCTAATTTACACTATCTACTTCCTTAACATTTGAGTTTCCTATGCTTTTTCATCCTATCACTTCAAACATGATAATTACACCCACAATTTCAATTTTTCTAGCATAATCTACCCCATCCGTCAGTTGATGTTACTTATGGTCAAAAATTTATCCTAAAAGTCGAAAATATGGTTAAAAAAAACACCCTTTTTTTTGGGGGGGGAGGGAACCTCAATCTCTTGAAACTTGAATTTTTAGTGGAAATATATAGAATTTAATAGAACTTGTAGAACATTTTCAATAATAAATCATCCCTCAACAAAGTTTCAAAATTTTCTGTCATTCATCTCCCTCTCTAAATTTACCCATATCACTTGGAATATTGTTGCCTCGTTGAAATTAGATAACCCATTTCATTGGATCTCTTCATTTTTCATTAACTATTTTTTTTAGCTTGGGGTTTTCATGATTTTCATACTTTGTTCTCGGTTCTTTTATTCAAATTCTTTCTCCATTCGAGCCTTGATTTGATAAAAACAACAAGAAAATTCACGATAAATAGTGCACACATCATTTTTTTTGTTGACAACGTGTGCATCATAAGTTTTAAGACTTCTTTTTACTACTTTTTTGTTACCCCTTTCAATTGCCCAAGGACAATGCTAGATGCACTGCAACCTTTGACAACTTGTTTGACACTTTTGCTAAAAGACAAAATTTTGACACTATTTCAATTTTCAAAATGTCTTTAATGCCCTTTACTTTGTTTTTATGGTTTTCAAAGACTTTTATGGCTCTGATACCACTTTGGGGATGCCCTCTGAAACTTAAAGGAGGAATTGAGAGGAACAACCTCGCGACACTACTCATTACGAGCCAAGAACTGTCAGTAGGCATAGTAATGATATTTTCTATCATTATATGCTCTGATCATATAATTTACTTCTTCAGTAAGCTGAGTAACTCGTTGGCTTACTATGGTTTTGGCAACGCAATCATGTAGTTGAGTTCTCCAAAGTCTCTTAATAAGTTGGATGGTTTCCTCAATCTTCTGATCTAGTTGTTCAAGAGCCATACGATAGTATGTGTTAAATAGAGTAGAGTCACAATGAGTCTGCTCTATGAGTCTTCCTGGATTAGGTTGATTGATTAAAACCCGTTGTCTAGTCGGATTATCACCAACTAATTCATTAACCAAGTCTTGGAGACTAAATGGATTGTTATTAGGCAAATTTTCTGTCATAGTTGCTTAATCAAACTTTTTCAGTTAATTGCTCAGTAGATCTGAGATATAACTTTGTAATTTGATAGTTCCTACTATCTATTTTTGTTAGTAAAAAAAAGTTTACTTTGTTCATATGCATGTTATGCAGCATCATTAATAAGTATTAAAATACTTAAAGTTTTTTTCAACAATTTGATAAAGTAGAAATCTAAGGTACTAAGCCACATATATGTTTATTAAGAAATTGGAATTTAAGAAATTATAATTTTATACCTTCTTCTTGTTGTGTAGGATGTCTCATTTGTTGGGTCTACTGCGCTTCTTGCTTATGCTTTTAGATAGATCCCTTGGCTGTGCCTCACAACTGGGTCCTGTTGTCTACTGGTAATCAGTTCCTTCACACGACCTCTTATCAAAACGGAACAAAGCCAAGACGATGGACAGAGTGTTGATCCGTACACATGAATGGGATAATGATCTTTAAAAGCAAAATTTATAGGAAATAGACTTTTATTTACGAAGAAGGAATAAGGATTATAACTTCCTTATCTTGTTCCTTTACGTCATGGTTGGGATGTAGCCCTTGATTTCTACAGGAACGCTTCAAGCTTTCATTGTTTTGGAAAGCATAAGAAATCTCTTAGCTAAAACTAAAGATATGTGGGTTTGGAATGCTTTCTTAGTCTGAGTCGTGCTCCTTTTATAGATAGAAGGTGCATCTACTTTACATATAATGGAGAGGTTTCTACATTATACTATTTCAACAACTTTTATAATGGAGAGGTCCTTGCTTCATTATTTTTCTTGGCAACAAGATTGTCGGTACCACAATTTTTTGCCATATGTTGGTGTAATGACATAATTGCATCCGTCATTCAGAATCTAAATTATCTCCAGCTTGCTTTGATGGAGACTCTTCAATTTTTACTTTTCCTTTATTGCAGTGTCCACATGCATGGTCTGTAACAAGCATATTTTTTATGGAACTGCACATTTGTCCTTTCTCAAGGTCTGGTCCATTTCATTCATCAAGGTAGAACGGCCTTTCAAAGATAGCAATTTTCTTTGCATCCTTTTCATTCAGACGGTCTTTGTTTGATGAAATTATTAAGATAAACTTTGATGAGTGGTTTATCTTAATTTTGGAGTTTGCATTAATCCCTCTAACCTTGTGAGAGAAGGATCTAAATGACTTTGATCTCCATGTCTGAAGAACTTCTCTTGAGATTTGGATGGGTTCTTTGACATTGGGTGTTGCCAAGACTTTGTCTTGTGATGCTACCCCGATTTCAATGAATTGATAACCTTTGAAAATATTATCTTCATTCCAAAAAGGGATAGTGCTTGAATGGAAGTCCTTTCACTCTGGGCTCCACTGTTTTCCATTCTTTGTAGTACCCTCGATCTAGTCCATCAAAGATTACATAAACTTTCTTGTAACCTGTAGATAGATCAAAAGACATTAATGGGTTAGGTGTTTAGACAGATGATAAGTCCAATGTATCTATTTGACCGGACTTGACTTTAGGCTGTTGTGGCCTAAACTCTTGTTCATGAGTCTTTTGTTCTTTAGGCTCATTTTGAAGTATGATACCCTTCTTATTACCAAGCTTTTGTGGGTCTTCCACACCTTGCATGCATTTCTCATATGATGAGTTTAAGACATCTTGTTTTTCAGCATTTTCATCTATTGATACTGAATTTTCAGTTGATGTTGAGGATTCATCGTCCTCCCTCCTTTGAAATAAAAGAGCTTTTTGTTGCTTGTAAAAGTCAAGCTTTTTGGTCAGAAATGATAATTCCATCGTTTTTTCTTGGATTTGAAATTCCAAGTTCTGGATTTTGTCATTCAGTTCCTCCATTGGCAGAAGTTTTACCTACAAGCAATAATAGATAATTCTCTTGTTAAAAAGTCTGCTAAGTAATTGTGTTCTCCTTTAATGGTTTCAATATCAAAGGTGTAATGACTAAACCACATTTGCCATCTAACAAGGTGTCCTTGTTTATAATCTGTAAAAACGTTATCTTCATAAAAGATTTGCAAGTAGAACTATCAGTTCTAATAAGAAATTTATTGCTAATCACGTAAACACAAAATTTTTTAATAGCATTTTTGACTGCTAAAATTTCTTTTTCATTTATGTGGTAATTCTTCTGTGCTCCTTGGAAGGTTTCTGAAGCGTAAGAACATAAATATTCTTCATCCTTATGTGCCGGGTTGACTTTAAGAACTGCTCCTCAAAATTCTCCTAAAGCATCAGTTTCGATTATCATCTTGTCACTTGGTGTTTGATGATAAAGAAATGTTAGAGTTGCTAAACTCTTTTTTAACTTCGGAATATATACTGTGTCAACATTCGTCCATTTCCAAAGCACATTTTTCTTCAATTTTTTTTGAAGTGGTACTCTTTTATCTGCTAACTTGCTAAGAAATCTTGAGCATAAGTTAAGCATCCAAGAGATCTTTGCAATGGTTTGATATCTTGAATTTCATCAGGAAATTCAGTGATATGTTTAAGCATGTGAGGCTGAAGTTCCTTATAACCATAAGCAACATTTAACCTTAGATACTTAATCTTTGTTTTGAACAGTTCTGCTTTCTTTTTAGAAAGGACTATTCCAGCTTGTCTTACAGTTTGTAAAACCTGCAATACATGCTTTTCATGATCATTTTCATTGTCTTAAAAATACTAGAATATCATCTATGTAAACACAACAATATTATTGTAATTCTCTGAAAATGTTATACATTTCCCTTTGGAAGATTCCAGGTGCTTGTTTTAAGCCAAATGGAACAACTTTCCATTGATAGTGTCCTTGAGGACAACTAAAGGCGGTAATTGGTCTAGATTCTTTGTCAAGTATTACTTGTCAGAATCCAGATTTACAATCAAAAGAAGAAAATATATGTTTTCCTCTTATAAGTGTTAAAAGGCTTGCTATATTTGGAATGATGTAGGTATCATCTTTGGTAGCAGTATTGACTGCTCTGTAGTCAACAACCATCCTAGGCTTTCCTCTTCTCTTTTCTGCTTCTTTTCTTACCATAAAGGCTGGTGAAGAAAAGCTAGATTTAGAATATTCAATTACTCCTATTTTTAGTAATTCTTTGATTTGTTCTGCAAATTCTTGCCTATCCTGAGGAGAATAGCCCATTACAGATGATCTTAACTTCCCTTTAAAGTTTTCTTTGAGTTCAATTTTTGCTGTCATTCGTCCCTTATTCTTGATTGGGTCAAGCGAGTTTTCTGAGCAGCATTCTTCAAAGATTCTTAAGATTTGTTCTCTAAGAGAATTTATCTTAAATCCTTATTCTTCTTCTTGAGTAATATTGACCACACTGTTTGGTACAATATTTTGTCCTTTAATAATCGGCGATTTCTCTTTTCTTCTGATTTTGTGTATTTCAAGGAATTTATTCTGGTGATGGTTGAACCTTACAACATAGCGATGTTTCCTGTTCCATATTTGTTTTGCCTGTATGCCAAAGCTGATTTCATCTATATCCTGCATAAATCTTTTATACAGTAAACAGAAATTATTACCAAGAATAAGATCTATTCCTGTTTCGCTTTGATAAATAGATGTGATTATGAAATAATAAGACTTGTGAGTTAAGTCCTTCATTTCAACATCTATGTTCTTAACAACCTTGTTAACCTTTACAGATGATTGATCTGCAATTTTAACACTGATTGTCCTGTCTGAATTTATCCAATGTTCCTTAGGTATAACTCATTTTGATGTTATACACATGCTTGCTCCTGTATCGATGAAAGTATTAATAGTATATTTGTGATAATCATCAAAATTCAATTTGCATGCAACATAAATTGAATTGGGGTTAATGATATTACCATATGTTTTGGTACTTGGTTTGAAACTACTCATCTTCTGAATAATCTGATGAGGTGTCTTCAGTTGATACTTCTGTAAGATAATACAGACTTTCTTGGTCACTGGGATCTTCTACTGGGTAAAATCCCTATTGATCAAATGTTTCAAAGAGATTGACTCTTTGATCATTTTTTCTTCTTGCTAGGCACTCATTTGTATAGTGTCCTTATTCACTGCAAATCCAACATCTACAATTCTTCTTTTTTCTGGGGCAATTTCTTGCTTTTTCATTTGGAGGTTTTTTGGTTCTTTTCCTCCCTTTTTTTTTGAAATATTTGCCTTTAGAAAAATATCTCCTTTTGTAAGGTTTTTTATATTTTTTGAAGACATACCTCTTTTTTCCTCTAGACATTTTTCTAGGTTTTCTGGTTGGAGGATAACATCCGTATGCTCCTGCAAGGTCTTCCATAAATGGATCATAGCTAAAGTCTGTCTTTAGTCTTTTGCGAGCCATTTGTTTCATTTTCCTGTGGACATACACGCCTCTATAGACTTCTTTCACGTAATTCTTGGTTACCGTAATAGCCAAGCCTATAGAACCTTTGGCAGAAAGATAAAGTTTATTTTCTGCTTGAAGTCTAACAGTTTCATTAAATCTCCTTATTATTTCAGAATTATGTAGAAGCGGCAAATTTGCCAAGAACTTCTTAACATATCTTGGGAAATCATCAAGGTTTCCAAGTAAGAATAACCATTTATGGTATTCACATTGGTATTGGTCGAAGAAATCTAAATCACAGATTTGGATTCTTTCAAGTTGCATTTTTACATTTTCAACTTTCTCAGTTGTTGGTGTCGACTTATAAGCTGTATAGTCTGTCCTGTAAACATCTGAAAGATTTTTTCAACAATACTAGTAATAAATCCACTAAGGTTGGGTTGGTTATTATTTTCTATTGAGGCTTCAAACCAAAGTGCATTGACTTGTTCATTGGTTAGAGTTTCTAAGAAATTCCTAACATTTCCTCTAGTTGTATTTTTGATGTAATTTCAAGCTGAAACTTTTTCTTTTGTCAATTGGGGATTACCAATCATAGCCATAACTAGATTGCTAAATCATTCTTTGATTGCTTTACTTGCATCAGTAACACAATCAAGGTCTAGAATTTGTGAAGTGTATCCTATAGTTTTAGGAATAAAACTTAAAGGAATATTTTCAGCTGATTTTGTTACTTGAATACCTCTAGGTGGTCTAGAGATACTATCACCGATAACTTTTTTTCCTTCCATCTCGTTTGAATAAGATGGTTATTCATGTGATTCAGCTTTGATTTGTGAATCTCTTATAACAACTCCTCCAGTCCTTCCGACTGTCAGCCTTTCTGGAATTGTTACTTCAATTTCTTCTTGTTCTGATTCTTCTGAAGTTGTTTCTTCAGGCTCATCAGTTTCAGTTTTTGGTTCTTCCTGTTCAATAGAAAGAACTTGTTCTTCTTGTTCTTCATGAAGAGTTAGTTGTTTACAATAAGTTGTAATTCTTTCCAATTCTTCATCTTTAAAGGATAAAAGAATGTTAAGAGTACTAAGGTCATTACCACTTTGGTAATCTTCTTCAATTCTTCTTCTGAGAAATTTCATTTAGGATAATTGAAAATACATGTAAGCATTCGCAAATTTGAGGTTTCTGCTTCGAATTGTCCGAAATGACTCATTCTTTGTGGGAGTGTGACATTTGTAGTGGCTTGAGGTTGTGGGGTTGTTTGTCTCCCAGCAACTTCCTATTTAATAGTAGCAGTAATAACTCCTGCTAATCTTTCTATAGCAATATTAAGGTCTGGTGTGATATACCTTATTTCCTGTCTAATGGAACCAAGTTCTTCTTTAAGATGAGTAACCTGCTCATTAAGTCTTTTGACTTCGTCATAGATGTTACTAATCTTAATGTTTTCTGTCATGAGTCTATTTTAAATACTTACTCATTTCATCAATTTTTTGGTGAAGTTCTTCTAAGCTTATAGCAAGTTGGGACTCGTTTTTGTTAATTTTTTCCAATTGTTTATTCTCCTCCCCTCTTGAAAGAGCTGTGCTAGATTCTCCTTTGAGGAGTAATCTGTCTTGGGTTTTGATTAAGGGTTTTGGTCCTAAATCAATTGCCCAATTATTGTCTGGCTGAGTTAGGATATCAAACCCATTTTCTTTTACCTCAAGATAATTCATAAACTCGAGGTCATAGGTTATCCTTTTTTCTGCTTGGATCACAGCATTGTTGTAGCTATTATGAATAGCATAACTAACAAGGTAGCTAATAGAGAAAGGTACATACAAGATCTCTCCTGCAATAATCATGAACAAATGATAATATACCATCAAAATCCGTGTCATGAAGTGATACGGAAATTTTTTAATGTATAGTAAACTGAAGTTTATCACAAGCCAAATTTCCTTGAATCATACCCAAATATCCTTCTTTAGGGTTTTGAATACGATTATCAACTATAGCCATTTTGATCGGTTGATCTAAATGAGCTGGTAGTGTGCTTTTAAGCTGGACTTTAACAGCTCTAATTGTTACCCAGTATAAATTTTTCTTATCCGAAAAATCTATCTTTGTTTTATTTATTTAATGTCTTGTCTTCCAAGCAAACAAATACTTGTTCTACTAAATGCATGTTAGACATATAGAGCAAATTCTTTGTAAGATATGCCATAATAAATATTTCTTTTTCTTTTGAATGTTTTTGAAAGAAAATCTCTTTTGAAAGCTTCTCCAGGTTTTAGTGAAAAATCTTTTTCAAGTATTTTTTGGAGTTTCTTTTCAGAGACTACTACATCTGCTGAAAAATTTCCTTACGACTCTATAGTCTTTATTTCAAGAAATTCTTTTTGAGTATTCTGAATTTCCTTATTCTCCATGATGTTTTAATGCGTAATGCATAATAAAATCATGTATGTATTTTTCTTTTTATTGTTCTAAGTCTCGTTTATGTCGAATAATGACATTAAGAGCTCTAGGGACAACTCCAGTGAATACAGATTGTTGGTATCTTTTTTGGTACCAATTAATCCTTTGATTATGCCATCTTATATGGTCAGTAATGACTATACAGTATATACAAAGAAGTATGCAAGGTATATTTTCCATAAGTTGTAACATTTCTTGAAAGTTTTGGGTCATAAAAGCTTAAAGCTTTTGGAAGAAAACTTTGTTTTTCTTTAAAGGGTAATTTTGACCTTTTATGCAATTGGTTAAAGTGACTGTCAATTCTTGCGGGCAGAATATCATTTTCCATTGCCCAAATATTATCCCACACATTATTTAGATTTGAGCCTTTTAGATATTGAGATTATTGTAAGGCAAATTTCCTAAATAGTGAAGATTCCACCTGATTTTCAACTTAATCAAATTAAATTATTTAAATTTACTTTGCTTTAGGTTATTTTTTACTTTTCTTGTTTTTACGTGGCGTAGAGGATGGACATGAGAAGAATAATTTTTTGTTCGAATTCTTTTGATTTTTAACCTTTTAAGATTTTAGTTGATTTCTACTGAGTTAAATTGAATTCGTGTATAGAACCCGGCCGCTATAGAATATAGACACGAAACATGTTACCACATGACTAGTTTTTATTAATATTTAGACTCTATACGCAGAATCCGACTTGATTTAATAGAAAAACTATGAAGATTTTTAGAGTGCGTTAATCTTTTCAAGGAAAAAGGTTGATCATTTAACGGTCACAAATTGTACTTAAAAAAATCATTGAGAGCGTGAGTGTCAAGTTTGGAATGGTGAGACGAAAAGCATAGCAAACCCAAAGCGCGACACGTAGATACTAGCCCGTGAAAATTTTCTCAGCCGTTCCTGTGTCCATCCTTCTGCACACGTCTCATCCTCTGCCTCTCACAATAACGTCGCCGCCCTCACCGCTGCACATGACACTTCCACTTTCTAGATCATCCCAACTCCCTTGCCGCTTCACGCTTCCCCAAGCAAACCGCAATTCTCCCATTCCCCTTTCTCTGTATTTATATGGATCTTTCTCCTTCCCAATTTTCCCCCAAATCAAGCCCCCTCCCAAGAATTTGAATTCGAATTCGAATCCTCACTATGTCCGATCAGCAAAAACCCCCAACCCAGAGGGATTCGGTTGCCCCAAGCGGGAGCTCTGGCCAGGCGATTAGATTCCTAAGCGCCGCTACGATCGGAGGCGTTTTGCTCGTTTTATCCGGGTTAACTTTGACCGCAACGGTGATATCTCTGATTATCGTGACTCCGGTACTGGTTCTGTTCAGTCCGGTGCTCGTCCCGGCGGGAATTGTTCTCTCATTGGTCACCGTTGGGTTTTTGTTCACTGGTGCTTGTGGGGTGGCGGCGCTGGTGGCGTTGGCGTGGATTTACACTTACGTGGCCGGAAAACACCCGCCGGGCTCGAATCAGCTGGATTATGCGCGAACGAAGATTGCGAGTAAGGCGAGAGAGGTGAAGGAGAGGGCTAAAGAGAGTGGGAATCAGGTAGTGGAGCAGAAGAGTAGTCAAGAAACTGCTGTTGAGGGATCTTGAGTTAATATGGGGATTAATTAAGGGTTCTAAATTCTAAGGATGGCGCTTAGTTAAATCAATCAAGTATCATTGTAATTTGCTTTCATGAGTGATTTTTAGTAGTCATTTGCATTTGCATGCATGCAGATGGGAATCTGTTTGTATTTGTGCTTGAAAGTTTGTTTCTGTCTGGTTACCGGTGTTGTAATAAATTATGGTATGTCATGAGATGTTTGGGCATTTTATGTCTAAGTTAAATATTTATTTAATTATGCTACCAGATAAGCTTGAGTTCCTTGTTTATAAGGTCTTAAAAGAGCATCTCCAAGTGATAATGTTCAGGAACCTTTGTGAGGTTACAAAACCTCTAGACACATGTCGGACCTCTAGACACATGTCGGTCTCTTATATGTATACTACATGGGAGAACGATATGTGTTCCTGAGGTTTTGTAATAAAACTTTTGGGAGGTTTTTAAATATTGTCACATCTCTAATACGAGGAAAATCTATATTCAGAGGAGCTCTTTACATTTTCTCCTTTACATTGAAAATTTTCTAATAGCACTTGCAATGAGATGATGGTGCCTAACGGGGATTGAGAAAGTAGTAGCACATTGCATATAAAATTATTGGCCTAGATGACGTTTGAATGTGGATTGAAGAAATACTAGCACATTGTATATGAAATTATTGGTCCAAAAAGGGTAAGACAAGGGAGGACAATACGAAAATATATGAACATAAATTTTGCCATATTGGTAATATGCCGGCGTGGGCGGAGGTGACATGTGGTTCATAGTTTTATTACTTTTGAAGTAGTAATAAAAAACTTAAGGATAAACATAGAACAAGTGCAAATGAATAGCCTTAAGTAAACATATTTTATATATGATACTTGTGGTTAAGAAAATATGGGGAGAGACGAAGGCAAAATTCCAATTGAGATCCTCAATTTTCTTAGCAAGTACAATTGGGTTCTAAACCTCTAACATTTGACGACATGAAATCTCCAACCTCTGGCTAAATAAATATAGTTAAGGGGTCTTTGAACAATTTCAATCTAGAATTTTAGAACTTCAACTATTAACATTCTTGTGACCATTTACATAACAATTTGATTTCTACTTTGAGATGGGAACAGATGTAATATATGTGATGTTGATAAAATATGTAGATGCAATTAGTTTAGTCATTTTCTGTTTCAATTAAAAATACTCAAAGTGATTAGTAGTGAAACTATCATTTACAATAAAAGTTAAAAGAAGGGAGTTAAATTAAGGATGTTTGGACAAAAATAATTCAAAGTCACTAAATGTCCTGTAAAAATACAGTTGTACTTTTAAAAAGGTTTAAGGACTTCAAGTGTAACATTTTTCTAAAATAGAATTTGACCATTTTCTATATTGAAATGTAATTATAACTCAATAACGTCGAGTTTGTTGATTAAAAGTGTTTACTAATCTTTCGTCTAAAAAAAGTGTTTACTTTAGCAGTACAGGTCCCAGAATTTGCTTTTCTGGAGAAAAAAATGAAATAATGACAAAATCTTTACCGCTCAATTAACACGCATTATTATTGTGCTAATCATCCCGGATTATGTCCAAATCTATCAAGATATGTGTAGAGTTCTTTATTTTGGCGGGGCCTCGTTATTATGGGGGGCCTTCTTTGCACCATAAAGAAACGTATAATCAATTACTGAGACCAAATTTTTATGGAAATAATGCCGCTCCTGTTATGAAGCTCATGTATAGTAGAAAAGGGTAAAAAACTGTTGCCGTGAAACTACTATTAACTGCTTGTATTTTACAACTACAAACTCTATATTATTTTGGTGACCTCGTTGTTTCCATAGAAAATTTGGTTAATGAGAACATGAAACTATTTATTGGAGAAGTTTCTTTTTAGTTAGTTCTACTACTCAAGGAAATCCTAAAAAAGAAAGTCTTAGACAAGAAATTAGTTATTTTGGTGTGATGGTTCATTCACTTCAATGAAAATATATATTAGTATTCAATATGGCAAAGTCCATCACCCCCCTCTAAATCCGCAAGTGTCCCTTCCTACATGACCTGTATAGATACACATTACATAAGATATGAGATTCTGTTACAAAACTTTCAATATGTTTTTCAACGTTTTTATGGAAGTATATACATCTAATAGGATAACCTATTCTTAGCAAGTGAACGTGAGGTGTTCTTATGGTAGTTCCGATCTAGAGTCATATATATAGCACTATACGGTGCTATACATGCTTGTGGCTCTAGAATAACTGACGATGAATCACAATTCATTCAGTATGGAGTCACCTTATTCACCCAACGTTAAGGATGTCAATTTAAACTGACCCAGCTAAATACTCACGGTACCCTAAGCCGAATGGGGTAAAATTTTTTCGGCCAGTAGGTTGATGGGTTGTCGGTCGAATACCCCACCCGTTTAAATTGAAAAATATTTAAAAATAAGTAAAAAATATGAAAAAATATTTAAAATTTTAAACGGGTCAAAATCATATCGCTGCCCACCCCAAATTTTAGTGGAGTCACCGGGTGGGCGGCAAAAAGTGCTTTGCTGGTCAGGACGGGCCGGACTCGTTGCCATCCCGTGGAGGAATGAAATCAACCTTTGTTGGATTTTTTTAATGTTTCATATTCCATCTAGAATTTTATTTAATATTCTAATTTTTATTCTTTTTATATTTAGAATTTAATTATTATTCTTTTCTCGTGTTATTAAAATTATGGTTTAATTATTATTTGACTTATTTTGAAAGTTAATAGTCCTATAAATAAGTACTCATATACTCCCCCGTCCTATAAAAAGTCTCATATCATTTTTCACGTAGTTTAAGAAAATCTCATTAATCTTAAGACAATTATATTATCACTATAGTTATTATTTATCACACCACATTATATATACACCACAATCAAAAGATAATTCCAATGAATACACCATAATTTATTCACAAATTTAACCCTGAAAACAATTAAAATTTAAAAGGCCATCATATTTCACATCTATATTGTGCCCTCCATGACAATTCTTCCTCTTCTTTTGCGATTCATCAAGCAACAAAAATTAATGATGTTTAAGAAAATTTAAGCAACAATTCATATTTCTGTAAATCTTTCTTTTACTATTTAATTTTCGTTTTATAAATTTTGTGACACTTTCTTCTTGACAAATTAAGAAATTAAAACAAAGAATGTAATTCTAAAAGGTAAATTTTAGGCGGATATTAAATAATATAAATCTCAAACCTTTACCATATCACAAATCAAGTGATTCCGTTTCGTAGGGAGCGAAGCAAAACTATTGAGATATTTATTTAATAAAAAGTAAAACAGAGTCGGAATAAAATTCACTTGGAAACCATCAATTTCTTCTATCTGCACAAATCAATTAAAAAATGAATGCTCTACATATGGAGCTCATAAATTTAATTTAGTTCTAATCTTTTCATACTTTTTTTTTTGGCTGTTTTGAATTTTGATTAGGGTTCTTATGCATAGCATTTGTGGTGTGCGTGAATTTGACAGGGGAGAGAACAAATATATGGGGGTTCATAATAATATGGTGGTTAATTATGTCATTTCCCTAATATCTATTTAAGTATTTAAGAAAAATGTGATGTGATAATAAAATTTTATAGTGGTAATATAATTATCTTTAATGTTATTGGAAAAATGGAATTTATGAATATTTTTCCTAATATACTTCTTTATTTAATTGTTATTCAACTTCATTAGTTCTTAATTGTTAATATCAATGCACATTAAATAAGGACATACAAGAAAATTTAAAAAACTAACTAACAAAAGTAGATAATAATTTAGGACAAATAGAAAAGAAAATTAAGACTATGTTTATGAGACAGAGAGATTATTAGTTTTTATTGGTTGGATTTTGATTATAATAATAAAATAGAAACATATAAATCGCTTTCTAGAGTATTCCTCCACCACCATCCCTACCCACTTCCAGCGTCTCCCACAATTAATCCATCAATTATTTTTATCGATTACTAGAGAAATTAATAATCCCAAACCAGAAAATGAGAAAAGAAAATTATTAATTAATAGAAAATAAATTTGAAAAGTGAGTCCTATGGTACGGCCATGTGGCAGCTTCTGTTGAAATATGACCGTTACAAAACTGCAAATATTAAAGTCCAGAAATGAGCCTCTCCCTGTATTCCTATTCAAATCGAATTAATCCAACTACACACTCACAATCCGGTCTTTTACTCTCTCAATCTGAGTGTGTGTGAGTGTGTGTTTTCTTTTCTACAATGGCGATCGCAGCGGAGTCGCAACAGGAGCATATGGTATGAGAAAGATTTCTGTTTTTTGGTGCTTCTTTGAAGAATTTAGGGGTTATTGGATTGTCTTTGATCCGGACGTTGATAATTACCTTTTTCTCTTTTAATTTTTTTATGGGTTTAACATTTTTTAATTCTGATGATGCGTATTCTTTTAGGCGTTTTGTTGATTTTTCTGTGAACACAAAAGAGTTGTTCTTTCTGAATTCTGACATTGATTCGGATTGGGGGTTTTTGATTTTGGGATTGCTGTTGCACTTGCATAGCTTTCCTCAAGATTTAATACAAAAGGCAATAAGTCGGAGAAATGTAGGGTCTTTAAATGAAGATTTGGTAGGTTATGGTACACTTTACAGAGTTTGATGATTTGTTTTGTTTTCCCTTTTTTTCTTCCCTTTTTATATAACATTGAAGAATGTCTTGGAAAAGGATAAAAGAAATTAAGTACAAAAATAGCTGGCTTTGGATTTTAGGTTTGTGAATCAAGGTTTGGGTTACTGGTAACCATGTGCAGAAAAAGGTTCCATAGGTTAAACGCTGTATTGTCTGATATACAGTCTCTGCAATTCCACGATGCTAGAGCAGTGATCTATGAAAGCAAGTGTTGGAATAAGAAGACATTGTTAAAATTTTCCTCTTAATTTACCTACCATTTTTTTTTTTTTTACATCGAGAACCATTATTTACATGGAACTTTTAGCAAAGTTTGCAGTTTGCAACATACTTAGGAGAACCCACTATGCTCATAGAAATACATCACACAATCCCTTGTAGAAAAGAAGATATCCTCTTGAAGGGAAAAGAGACAAAAACAAGTTAGATTCAACCATGACATATTTATCATTGGCAGGCATCTTCAGACAGTGGGGGAGTAGAGAAAAATAGGTGGACACTCAACGATTTTGACATCGGAAAGCCTCTTGGTAGAGGAAAGTTTGGACACGTATATTTGGCAAGAGAAAAAAGGGTCAGTTTTCTTAGTTCGAATTTGTTCATATTCTGATTCTATCATATTCATTTTAAGCACAATTCGCATACTGCTTTTGATTAGAGTGGATTTACATCTCTCACAAACTTTGTATTTTTCAATTCCCAACTAGTCAAGTTGTTGGGTTCAGCCTCAAAAGAGAAATTCTATTCTAGAAATTACCCAGTTGCACAATTTGTTTTTGATTAAAAGGAATATTCTGGCGACTTGGCAAAGGCTACTAATACATCTCCAATGTAGCTTGATTGAGTTTTGTGATATATCAGTTGACCCTCGCAGAGCCACTTGTTTCTAATAGCATCGTTTTGAAAGCTACTAAGCATGGTAATGCAAAATGCAATTAAATTGTCAAATAAATATTAAAAAAGATTTGGTGATGAGGACTTTTTTGGAGGTATTAGATACAAGTACAGCCCTACCTTTCATGCCCTTTAACAGATATGCAAAACCATTTTCTAGTGAAAATTACCCATAGGACATAAGAGTGTGATCATTATGAGAATATCCAAATTTTGTATGCACAGAGTTAATACTTATGTCCCTGCTACGGTGTTCTAAAATCTTTTCTTTCTAGCAGAGCAATCATATAGTGGCGCTGAAGGTGTTGTTTAAGAGCCAGCTGAAGCAGTCTCAGGTCGAGCATCAACTTCGCAGGGAAGTTGAAATACAGAGCCATCTTCGGCATCCTAACATTCTAAGACTCTATGGTTACTTTTATGACCAGGTATGGTAGCCTTGTTTTGTTTTTGCTTGAACACAAATTTATGTCATGCTTATAGGTAACAGAAATGATTGCAGAAAAGAGTTTATTTGATCCTGGAGTACGCTGCAAAGGGAGAACTCTACAAGGAGTTACAAAAATGCAAATACTTTAGTGAAAGACGTGCTGCTACAGTGAGTTTTCTTTTTCTATTGTCGTCGGCTCTTTTTATTTGTTTGTCTACCCATAAATATAGATATCATGCTTTAGTTGAAGCATTACAATTGATATCCCCTTCTAAAATTTAAAACTTATTTATGCATGTGAACTTTGTGTTCCGATGTTTTTGGTTGTCAAGCTAATAAATTGCATATGCATAGATCTAACTTCTTTATTGAATTGTTCTACACTCCATAGCTTTAATTCCTATATTTCTTTACATTATATTGTTTATCTACAACTATCCCTGTCAAACCATTGTATCTTGCAATTGATGTTTGATTTCAAAAGCAAAAACTTGTCTTGCATTGTAAGTGTTTTAAAATACACGTGATGCTCTTTGTTATCTGGCTAAAATAGTTTACTTTTTTCTGTTGCAAACTGATTATCAATTATGTAACAGTATATTGCATCATTAGCTCGGGCATTGATATATTGTCACGGAAAGCATGTAATCCACAGAGATATTAAACCGGAGAACCTTTTGGTTGGTGCTCAGGTGATTTTCTTGTTAGCCTTTCCTGTATTAGAGAAGACAAAAAGTTTATGCGCTTACTGCATGCTAATGTGTCCATTACTGTCAGGGTGAACTTAAAATAGCAGATTTTGGTTGGTCGGTGCACACGTTCAACCGCAGGCGCACTATGTGTGGCACCCTGGATTATCTTCCACCAGAAATGGGTATGCTTATTTTATTATTAGGGACAATTTTCCTAGGGCATACGTTATGCTTATGATGGTTGATATATTAGGTGGCACACAATCATATTAGTGTAGACTCAGAAAATAATTTCTCATTTGTTAAACTGATTTATGGTTCTTTTTACATTTTGTTTAGAGACATGGCTTAGAACCAGATTTTAACTTCTTTAATCTTTTAATACCCTTAAGAGCTTGTAAATTAATTTTATCTTGATACGATCCTTACTGAATTTTATCTTGATATCATCTTTACTGAATTTCCAGTTGGCTCAAGATGTGCTAATAAATCATTTGGTGTTAAAATTACAGTTGAGACCATCGAGCATGACGCAAATGTGGACATATGGAGCCTTGGTGTCTTGTGTTATGAATTTCTCTATGGAGAGCCCCCTTTTGAAGCAAAAGAGCACTCAGACACATATAGAAGGTGAGTTATTTTCTCCTCATGTGCTGCAATTTTCTGTTTGCAATAGTGCTTTCTGGATTCGGTCTTTGACCTGATAATAATAAACTAAGAATGACTCGAGAGTTGAGAAGTTGAATTTTATACCTTGCTTGTTTATAGATATTGTTTATCCTTGATTTGAACAGGATTGTTCAGGTGGATCTTAAATTTCCTTCAAAACCAGTAGTCACATCAGCCGCAAAAGACCTCATTAGTCAGGTAAAAGATCCTTTTTTATTCACATTTTTTTTTCAGTTAGGAAGTCCAACATCGAAATTAATGTCTTTCGTCATTCCCATATTTTGGCTACAGATGCTTGTCAAGGATTCTTCACAACGTTTGCCACTCCACAAGCTACTTGAGCATCCTTGGATCGTGCAAAATGCAGATCCTTCTGGCACATACAAGGGTTGATTATTAATCTGTTAAGCCCTTGTGTCATTGACGAAAACGAAAATCAAATTTGATATAACGTATCCCATGTAGTGTGTCATATTGTATGTCTCGTGTTCTAATCTAATGAATCTAATATGTGCAACTGTAAAATCAACCATTCTTTTTTCTTTCTATGGGGTTGCATTGTTGTCCCTGTTTTTGTTATGCTATGCTGATAGTTGATGATTTTGTTTTTTCACACATCTGATTTTCTAAAGACATCATCTGACATTTTTGCCGTCAGTTGCACGATATGAGGCCCACTCGAGTTGGAGAAATATTTCTAATGGGTATTTTGGTTCTCATGAATGGGTAAAAAGAAAATTATTATTATTATAAATTCAAAAAAATAAAATAACTTTGTGATGTCAAGTGACCCCACAATTAAACCGAACACCCTTGTGCATGACGGCATAATTGTAGCGGTTTTGCTCCCTAATATAAGTTCGGTGTCAAAAAGACTGGATTAATTAATTTAAGAGCTTGTTCTTCAGAGCATCAACCTCAAGAGAACAAAACTGTTGGTAGGTCTATCAATTTTTTATATGGGAACCACCTGTGAGTTATCCCATGTATTGTGCACGAGAACGACACGTCTTGGAGGTTTTTTTTAACTCCTGGACATTCCCATGAAAAAGGTAACGCCTTAGGGATATTTTGCGCTTTCTAAATTCTACACCACCCCCCCCCCCACCAAAAAAAGAATAAAGCACTATCAGTGGCAATGACATGATGTCACCAACAACTTTAATTCAATATATATTGAAGTACCGAGCATGCCATATAATTAATGATACAGAGAATCGTTGTTGCAAATGGTATATAAAATACACCAAGACATATACTGGGTAGGTTTCCTCTCATATACAAAGATGATAAATAAGTCGTCAATATCAACTAGTCATAAACCAGAACCTCTTAACCAAGGACAACCTTAAAAATACAACCAACTAATCTTGCCTTACAGGAGACCTCAAAACCAGGTCAACCCAAGTATCACTACCCGTGTCATGTAATGCAGTGGATTTAGTTTACTGTTCTCTCGTTTTTACAAGCCTCCCCATCTTCCAGCAATTGAGTTGCAGGCGCTCTCTCTATTTTGCTCTCTTTGATGGCTTTAGGCCCCAAGAAACTTGGTTGATTGGTCGAAGAAAGAAGCCTTGCCCACATTCTATCCGTTATGACAACCTTGTTTTGCCGTTCATTGATACGCTGCATAAAAATTAAACTATTATATCAAAAAAAAGAAAAGGTCCAGAGTATTATTAGATGCTTGTGTAAACTCTTTGAAAGGGCCATATCTAGCAGTCTGGATAAAGCACCAGAGTATTAAAGAAAACATACCATTTTCATCTCTCTATTTTATTTCGGGTCTTGATCGTACACCTTTATTTTAATACATAAAACTAAAAACTGCCGATATAAGGATTAAATACGGAAATTTTTGGGTTGCACGGTTTCCTCTAACAAATCATGATAGATAAAAATTGTTAGAGAATTGAAGAGGGAAACAGAAAACATTTACCGCATCACAAGAGATAAAAGCTCTGTAATTGAAAAAGAAAGTGAAAATAAATCAAATTTACTGTTGCATTTGTATATTGCAGCTATTCGATCATGGTCATATGCGGTTAGAGATCATCACTCCTAAGCAAAGACACTCTTAGCATCTACAATATATATTCACAAGTTATGGTTGCGTTTGTAACTTCAAGCTGGTTCCACACGACTTATGCTAACCCACCCTTATATGTCCAATGTTCAATCACAGGAGATGGCAGATGGCCTCTATGTAGAGAACAAGAGTATAACTTAGAGCTCATTGCTACACTTAAATTTATCCACAATATTATAAAAGCCTGATACACCCTCAAGTTCTCACGATAGACTAAAAGTTTAACAGATAAACTCTTCCGATCTCCTTCATGAAAAGACCAACAGTACTCTAAGAGGGCAGGACTCAGTCTCAAAAATAAATTTCAATTAATAACATCTACAAAGATATTCCAATTCTCCAAACTGTGAAATCTCACAAGACCATAACCTGATTATCTTTGATTGGACTTACATTGAAAGGAATGTATGTCTGCCGGCCATTGACAAGTCCGTCAGTGAAGCCTGTATACCCTGCCATTGCTCCATGAACAGCACTTTGAGCCAAGAGTGTACAGTATACATTATCAGATGCATTGCTGGGAATAGCACGAATCATGTAAGTAGGATCTGCCAAATAATAAATAAATTTGTTAGCAACTGTTTTTCAGAGAACATAATCATACGTCACGAGGTGGTGCCACTGACCTATATATTTAAGAGTGATAGGCATTTTTTGTAGCTTTGCAAAATGATCCTGTAAAAATCAAAGACACCTTAGACCAAGAATTGCACGTAAAGCTCTTCTAAGTAAACTCAGTTTATTTAAACTTTCATTTGAATGGGAAACCTAAAGAACAAATTCCATTATCTGAAATAT
>CAVNYN010273592.1:0-40124 GCA_963692815.1 Nyctanthes arbor-tristis
GATTTGTACATGTGAATGTATGCATGTATTTGCATTCACACTTCTTAAATTTTGATAAATATATCGTCTGTAAAACTAATTACGGTAGACTACCAACTCGTGGGTGACTAACTAACTTTTGGTTTCAACAAAACTGGAGGGAAAAAATTACATCTTGTTACTATTATAAACCTGATAGAAAAGTTTAAGTTATTACATCCGATCATAGTTATAGTATTACTTTATTTTGAATGGTCAACAATTGATGTTGTAGGCACATTTTGGATAGGGGGTGATGTGGCTTGGATTCACAATGTTGCATTAATGCTAGGGCTATGATAAAAGATTTTCGGATCTTGAAAGGCCAACTTAGAGAATCAATTGAAAATGGAGAATGTGAAAAATTATCGGATGAATCCGTTTTTGAAGGACAATTGTTGTGGATAGTTGGAATAAGTTGAAAATCATAGTTATAGTATATAGTTTGGGTGTTTACAAGTCAATTGAAAATGGAGAATGTGAAAAATTATTGGATGAATCCATTTTTGAAGGACAATTGTTGTGGATAGTTGGAATAAGTTGAAAATGATAGGCCACCAATACATATATTCTCTAAAATATAATAACAAGTTGAGTCAAGTAATTTGACTCCTGGTTGCCAAAAAAAAAAAAAAAATGGTAATTTGACTTATCGTATAAACTCATCAAGCAATATAACTTCTTGGTTATAATAGTTAATATAAATAAGTAAATTACAAAATAAGAGTAAAAACCTACTACCAATTACTTTCCAGGTATAGAACAATTCTGTCAAATTGTTTGACTCCCTTCATCAAAACTGGTGGTCCGCAAATTGTTAATATGGTTTTTTATTATGCAACTTGTGTTGCTTCTCCTCTTGTCATCCTCAAAATTCACACTACTCTCAAGCCGATCCATCAAGAGAAATATTTTCCCCACTAATTAAATTTGACTTTGAATAGATAAATTATGTCTTTATTTACTATATCTCGTGATGGTAAAATGTCTACGAGTGATTGTGAAGGATGCATGCTTGGGGTAGTCGCTCAACCAGGAAGTCATCTCGCTTCAAGGTTTCACTTGAAGGGTCACTTTTTAGTTGTGCGTGAGATGTCTAGCGAGTGTATAAGAGTGGTGCGTAGCCCATGTGTAATTAGTTAGTTTTCCCTCTCTTATTCTTTCCTCTATAAATTGTAACATGAAGGGATTCATCCAATACACAAACTTTTCTCTTTTCATTTTCTCTAGAACAAATTTGCCACGCATACAAATTTGTTCAGATTATCTCGTAATTGCACTCTACATTAAACGATTGAGTAAATTTACTATTCAACAATTCTTGTTGGGGGAAGTGCCTCCATATGAAGCTTACATTTCATTCATGCAATCAAAGTTCATTAAAAGAAGATCGGAATATAAGGTATACTTACTAAACGGAATTAAACAGAAAAAAATAAACCAAAAATTAAAATAGAATAGTTGGTATCAACAAAACACTATTGACATTTCCCCGAAATTAAATACGAAAAAAAAATGATGAGCGTGGGGATTTTCGTTGTTCTCTCAAGGCACTTGCCGCACAAGAAGTTCTTGTTGTTCGTCTCGGAGAGCCTTGTTTCTACCTTCCAATTCATGAATTTGAGTCTTTGCGAATTATATCGCTCTTATGGTCATCTCATTATCCACAACCGATGCTCATGTTCTCATGGACCTCTAAACCCTCCCCTATGCATTTTATTATTATTTTGAAAAGAATAACCATATTTATCACCACCAGTAATGATCACTATCCTATGTGTCAATGACATTAAATGATAAGTCAAATGAAATGTAGAGACATGTGAATAAACATTTTATAGATCAATAATTATTAACTAATCCAATATTTAAAAACAAAAAATTAATCCAATATTTAATTTAGTGTTTATTTACATTAATCCTTTCAAAAAGTTTATTCACATTGAATGTTGTCAATATAACATTATTTAATTTAATTTAACTTAATAATTCTTACATATATCGGTCTATGAGGAATGATGAGAAGAAAAGAAAAGAAAAGAAAAGGTTGGACCTGGTTGCCTAAAACACTTTCCTATTATCAGGGCGGAAATTCTCCAAAAGGCTAGGCAACCGGGCCAAGAGGGGGCTAAAAAGTTTCAAAAAATTAAAAAGAAATATAAAAAATGGAACACACTGATAACAAATCGACTGTATTTTTCATTTTGTCTTCTTTTCTTTTTTCCTTTCTGAAAGGTTTTTAACTAAACAATTGTCATGTAAATATAATCATTCAAACAGAAGCATTGTGAATTATGAAAATTAAATGGAATAAACGAATAAATTTATATTATCATTCATGTTACGAAAAGCCGGAGTTGAAAGAAAGTGTCGAGATATAATCCTTTAAAAATATGGCGCAACATTGCACAATAAAGCGAGGCTAATTTATGAAGAAGCACGGAACATATAAGTTTTGAGTTTAGGCATTCCCGCAGCCACATGGCAGGTTTCCTCTCCTTAAAGGAGAGAAAGCCTCTCCTTAGAAAATCACTTATTAGATGTAGAGTTGCATATGGAGGGAGTGATTATCTAAAGAGAGGAAACCTGCCATGTGACTACACGTGATTAAGAGATTGGGGAATTGATCGCAGTCACATGACAAGCCTCCTCTCCTTAAGAGAAAGGAGGCCTCTCCTTAAAAGGACTGCGTCTAATAATCCACCCCACATATTTGGATCTTCACATTTGCTTATAAGATTGAATTTCATTTTCGAGATTTTTACTATAATTACCACTTTTTCAAGTTTTTCAGCAATGCTCATAACTACACTTCTCTTTCTCCAACTCCTTTTACCAAATACAGACTAATAAAAAGATTCTTCTTCTTCTTTTTTTTTTTTTTTTTTTTTAAGTTAAATAAAAAAATTCTAATTATACGCTTTTGGGTGAAATAATTTATATATTGGATCATTAACACTGAGAGCTCTGGTCTGAGTGTGACTAACATTAAACAAATTAAAGTTGAATGCCAGCGTGAAACAAATATTAAAGCTTGGATATTTAGCATGCTTGGAAAAAAAAAACAATGATTCAATTACTTCAACTACAAGATTACTACGCGTTAGTACTCCCTCTATCAAACAAGATTTTAACGGGTGGCTAAAATTGTCCAATAATTTGTAACAAACATGCAATAACGTGTAGCGGGGGACTATTAATGAGAGAACAGGAGAAGGACCTCTCTCAGTTGTTACTACCAATTAATTTTAAGTTCAAAGCTAATGTATAGAAGTGCAAAATTGTATTTATCACTTGTGTAATTTAAAAAGAAAGTATATTAATAACACTAATTCTAATTTTTCACATTCACCCCACTGAAAACCTTAACTCTATCCTTAAGAGGAATTTCTATCATCTAACTCCCCATCAGACGAGAAGGCATAACTGTGAATCTATATCTCACCATGCCGTATTCCTAAACCAATGGCATCTTACTGAAAATCTATTTAAAAGTATCTTGGAGAAGGTTTTGCATCTACAGGATGTTCACCAGCACCAACTAAATCTGAAACTGTCATTCAGCTTCAAGAGCAGCAATTTCATACCTGACTTCTTCAAGGGAATCATTTATGGCAATCACTGCTTCCTGCACACCTTTAATGGCTTCCTTGAGAGCATTCTCATATTGTGCATCGGCTTCTGCTTCTTCAGTCCCAGAAGCTTCAGTTATTTTTTGGATATGAACGCATTCATGTCCTGTTGATTGCCTGAATCTGCAGTTTTCATGGCTTACAAGTCGTTCAGAAGGACAGCCAGCCTTTTTCAACACTTGAATAGTAGCAGTCTGCAAGCAATGATGCACACGAGCCAGATAAATACACACTTATATGGTACTGCTACATAAGGATATGAAGCATGCAAGCTAGACAACAAAAAACTTAGCAAAGTAGTTAAAATAGTTTTTTCTTACAAATGTATTATTTAGTATATATAATAAATGATGCAAACAAGCCAGATAGGTACAGAAATACATAGCAGCGCTCCCGAATGAATATGAAGCACACAAGCTAAAGAACAAGTACCCCCAGAAAAACTTATGCAGAGTAGTTTTTTCTCACAAATCTGTTATTTAGTACCTGAAAGTTGCTAAGACCATTAAATATGAAATGCAAGAAATACTATTTACAAATAAAATGTCTACCACTTCTGAATGGCCAAAGCTGGTAAGGGGGCTTCTTTTTCGCCGCCTGGGGTTAGAGGGGAGATCCCTTTGCATGTAGCATTGGAGCTATAAATTCGTAAAAGTTTGTGATCAGCAAAAATAGCCTATTATTATCTTTTACAGATACTTTACCAAAAAACATTCAGAGAGACCATCTTAATATGTAATCCAATGGGCAGGTTGACAACGGATCCTGCCGAGTCTTAAAGGAACCAACTAGAACACATATATTATTAGAAGATAAGAAATAGAAAGCAAAATCAAGGATGCCTCTAGAAAGTAATAATATATGTGCTCCACACCTGCGCTGCAGTTCTGAAAAGAATTAAACTGCTGAAACAACAAAAAGCTTCTATACATGGAAACTCTTAGCTATGCTCTATATACCGCATGATTGTCAACACAAGATATTGCCACAACCTCCTTCTTTACCAAAAAATTAGCAAGAAAGAAAATTTTGTAACAAATCAAAGTAAGTCGACAAGAACTAAAAACTTTCTGCACCGTAGCCAGCCTGTAGATAAAGTGTATTTCTGATTGTTGACTCTGCGGGCATTAAAAACCCTTCCATCTTACCCAAAAATGGAAGGGTATAATCTTTCAGGGAAGAAAATTTTCAATTAACTTAGCCAAAGACTCCAAATAATCTTCACAGTTGATCCCTACGGATAATTTGCACCTACAGTTACCCACATAAGGTATGGGAAGAATTAATATTTAGCACATGATTCAGCCGTAAGTATGTACATGAATGCATTAACATGAAGCACAGCAGGTAACCTAATGTGTATGAATAATGGGGAGAGTCAGGCGGAACGTAGATCTAAAATTTGAATAGATTGACAGGTTTAGACTTTATAAAGTGGAAAGTCAACTAGCAAAAAAGACAATAAGAGAACAACATGGCAATCTGCATAATCCTATATATATATATATATATATATGATCTGCTTGGTGAAATTGGCACTGTGCATTGCAATTGGAGGATTACCCTTCATCCTTTTTAGTATTTACTCAATTCTTGGCCACAAACAATTCCCCCAATAATCCCATTCGTACTCTCTTCTCTCTCTTTCATTCGTCGAAAGCAAAAACCCATTTGGAACGATCTCCAGCCTGCCGGAGAACCCTAGAAATCCAATTTGTTAGCTCCGGTTCTGAGTTCAAGTGCCTTCGCCGTCCTAATCTAATTGGTCAGCCATAATTTTCCTTACTGATTTCGGGCCAAAATTTTCATTTCGTTAGTGCGTTATTCCCTTTCCTTTTCATTCCTGCGTTCTTCCCTTTCCTTTTGCAGCTTGTGGGGCTTCAGGTAAGAGAAAAAACCTCTGAAATTGATGTGGGTTCATCTCTAATTTCTAGATTTCTTCCTCCATGGTTTGTTTTATATGTTAAATATTTTTTACTTTGGCTTTTAGAGTATGGTACTTTGGTTACTTAATGAGAAATTATTGTAGTATGGTTTATTGGGTTTGATGTATTCAAATTTATCTTGTACAATTAGATGAGCTTATTTGGGATTATGTGTGCAGTTTATGCATTTTCAGTTTTTGTTACTACATATTATTGTTCCTGTGATTTTACTTGGGAGTTTAGTTTTTGGTCTTTTGGTAACGTGATGAGAAGTTAGTGTAGAATAGTTTATAATTAAGGGTTTAATTAATCTCTTTAAATTTATGTATTGTCTAATTAGTGAAGCTTATTGACAAAGATGAGTGCACTTTATACATTATCACTTTTTACTTATTCTTGAACCTGAATTTTTCTCATTTAGTACATCAAACTAGCTGGTATTGGGCTAGACTTGTGTACCTTAAAAAACTTGTAGAAACGAAATTCATCTATCAAACCCTTATCGATTAGAGGTAAGTTATCAAACATTTACCAACTAGAGTCATGTTATATGAGTTTGTGTTGTGATATAATGAATTCATATTCTATATTCTAAGATTAAGTTTAGGCATTATAAATGAGTTGATAATAACTTTGATGTGCTCATGGAAGAGTTCAAGTGCCATAGAAAATCCAACCTTTGATTAGAATGACAGTTCTTGTACAATCTTGATGAAGTTGAGCTGGTTTCTTTCATGTTTATTACTTATCATAATTGTATTATTGCATTTTGTACAGTTGTCTTTTTTAATCTTCAGACCAATGTCTTTTCAATTATGATAATATAATCACAGTTGCACGCAGGGACACACTAGTCTTAAAAACAAGCGTCATGCACTCAAAATCCACCACGTAATTCTTAAAAGCAAAGCTCAAGTCTGCTTGGCGAACTAGCCGTATGAAATGAGGTTCACGGGTTTCTCAACCATATAAAGAAGAGAAAATAAATTCCACCTATTCTTGATGTAAAAATTATCTAGTGGCTAAAACATAAAGAACCATAACGCTTAAAGGTCAGTTATAATTTATCCATGATTTAGTGATAGTAACAGGAAAAACACAAGGAAGACTATAAAATATGGTTTAGCATAAATCTCTCACACCTTTGATGTTCAGTTTAGCCAGGATGGCAATTTGGCAAAAACAATGCTTAAACATGGTCTTCCTATGATTCACAATAGAAAGATCGGCAAATTTTGAACATATTCTTAACACCAGTTATAATGTATTCCCTTTTCCAATAAGTATTAGCAATATGTACACCAATACCAGATATCCCCTATAATGACACAAATGGATCAGAATGTTCAACCGTTCAACCAAGATAATCTTTAGAAACTATTAGAAGTCATATTAGCATAGCTCCTAATAGGAATAGACAAGATAATATAAGCCAATCACTGTGAAGTACGTACTAAATGCAATTTATCCTTCTCTTTTGTCTGAACAGATCTAAGCAAGCTAGCTAGATCGTCTCTACAGCAATCAGGACTCAGAAAAAGAGACTCAATTTCAACAACCTGCAAATGGCAAAACATTTTAAGCAATTTGGGGTTAAGATAAATAAATAGGAAACCACAAACCTCTCCATCCTTCGGTTCATTGTTCTCCATTCTCGTCATATTTTAATTCAACCCAGTTTGTAACCAAACCAAGTCAGATTTTCCAGTATTACACTTTTTTAGTATTTAGTATTCATCATCATAAGAAACCAATTTGACACTACTGATAGTGTTCAAAATGTATATATTCACGGTTATTTACCTCCTTGGAACAATCATTAAATTCAACAGTGATTTCACTGCAAAGTTGCTGATAAGCCAATTCACCTCCTGAAGCCAAATAGTCATCAAATCCCCTGCCAAAAAAGAACGATCTTAACCTCATATTGAAAATCAAAATCAAAGGTATATACAACTCAAATTGAATTAACTTCAGCAGATTCAAATAATTTCTACCCTCTACACACTAAAATCTGACGAAATGAGCCATTTCTAAAAATTAAGGACTCGCAGCAAGGGCCAAAAAAATCCACATCTAAGAACACTTCTTTAGCGCGGCGGTCTACCTTTTAAGACGGGCATAAGCATGGGCTCGGCGTTGCTGCACGGTGAGGAATTTTCGAAGCAAGCCAACAATTGATTTGGGGGAAGAGGCGTTGCTCGTTGTTTCTCCTTGTTCATTTTCAACATCCTTTCCACTGCTAACAGGATCCGAAATCGACAACTTCTTCTCAAAATCTTCCATTCCTTTGATTTTTCTCTCCAAATTCCGTATTGAAACAACTCGAATTTATCCAGGAACAACTGCTTGGTGACAGTCTCCGCAAAAATAATTCTAGCGGACTTGCAACCTTCCCTTCCAGTGATGCTTTTTAAAAGTTCCTTTCGAGGAAAAAAAAAAGAAAAGAAATTCCTATTTTTGCGCACGATTTTAGATTATTCTTCTCACCACGTCAGAAGCGTTCTAGTAATGCATCTTGCTTCTTATAAACTTGCGCAAAATTTCTAAAGGTCTAATGGCGATTTTTTTTTTTTGGTTAATGTATTAATACAGTTATAAAATATAAAAAAAATTTTGTAAATTGACTTTAAACTTGAGCAGTCGATCAATTGATAAACTCAACTTGTTAGCGGCCTAGCTAGTAAAAAAAACCCAAGTCAAGTCAATCTTTCACCATTTTAACACGGCTGAGGTGCTGAGCCCCTTACTAGGTCCAAATTATGAGGCTCAACTCGAGTCAAAGCTAGCTGTAAGCTTGTGAATATTAGACGTGTGTATTTGTTTTCGGTGTTGGTTCATTCTTATTTATTTTAAAACCAAACAATTCAGTTATATTTAGCTTTAGGTTTACTTTCGACTTTTATATTCAAGAGAGTAGTACTACTTTGCTAAGTAACAAAATGATAACAAACTAATAGACAAATATTGAAACTAAAAAAGGGTTATACAGTTGCAAAAATAACACTAATATATATATATATCAAGGATTTTATTTTACCTACACGCATGTATATTATTATACATGTGTGTATATGTGTCAAACATCTGTGCTGCAAGCACCTCATACTTGTAGCCTAGATGTGTGTCATGTATTACACGCATTTATAATAACATGCATGCGTGAACAAAATAAAATTGTCCATATATATATATATATATAAAAGGAGAGTATTACCTAAAAAAAATTTCCGCCTTTTCCACTTTTTAATTCCATCAAATTTTCATCTTTTTCCATTTTTTCTCCTTTGTTTTTTTTTTTTTTGGGAAATACGGCCATAACTTTTATATACGGCTTCCGTTTTTAGTTCATAATATATGCTTTTGGGGTAGCTCGACGAGAATGATTAAACCAGTAACTTCGCCACTACTAACGATGGATTTTAGATGTTTAAATTCATCCGCTATTTTTTCTTGTTGTGTTTTTTCTATTTTATTTTGGTCGATATTTGTATTTTGCATATGATTGTTAGTCCAGTTTTTTGTGTATTCGGTAAACCGATTAGGACATCTATGTAAACGCTTGGCTTATTCTTTTTTTTGGGTAAGTTCGCTAAAATTTCAATCCTACCACACTTCAATTTTGATTGTTGATATTACATGTATTGATAAGAGAATCTCAGCCAATATTGATCATGACAACAATACAATTGTTAGAAAATGAATATGTATTTTCTTTAGACTAAATCGTTACAGTAAAAGGATACGGAAAGTTAAAAACTTAAATTCTTATCTAAAAATGTACTGCGACTTTAGTTGATAGATTGTGTTTTTCAAATACTATTGGTGATTCTACTTTTGGGAAGTTAATCGTTTCAACAATTGGATTAAAATTTACTAAGATTTATCGCATAGTATTGATCAATCGTTATATGTTAGTATGTTTATCAGTACTTTATATCCATTATTTATGACTTTTGTTTGAATTTGTGGATTTTTTTTGATTAAACCTTTCTCTTGTTGATGGTGCTTTAGTTAACCTGTTTTTAATAACTTTTAAATTGATTTTTCCCAAGTGAAAGGCTAGTTAAAAGAAAAGTAGCCAAGCAATTAAAAATATGTATACTAAAGTCTAATACAAGTAAACGGCTTCCAGTTTTAATTCTAAAACCAAAACTAAACGGAAAATCACTCCGTTCTCGATTTGGTTTCGGTTTCACGTTTTTCTGTAAACCCCCAATGGGTTCAGTTTTTCTAATCCGGTTTTGGTTCAATTAATTTAATTCCAATTATTTTGTCAAAGCAGTGATTATCGACCAAGACCACCTTTTTCGTGGTCTTTAATTTTGCTTCATTTTTTTTTTTTTTTTTTTTATAAAATTGTACAATTTCGATTCCGTAAACGGAATTCGTTCTAAACCTAGAAAATGAAGAAAATTTATCTTACTATTAACATGTAAACATTTTTTTTAGATCAACTTGTAAACATTTTAAAATATGTGGTTTGTATAAAATGTGTAACAGTTACATTATTATTTTTATTATTATTTTTTTAAACCTTTAACCTTTTCATTATTGATTCAAAGTAAAATTATAAAGTCCCATAAAAAAAAAAAGTAAAATTATGAAGGAGTCTATGTCGTTATAGTTCATTTGTTACCTTTTACTTTAGTTATTGGAGGATAGTTTACCATTTTTACTTTAGTTAGAATTGGAGGATAGTTTATGGTGTGATTATCAAAAAGTGTGGTATAAATATGTTTTCTCTACCCGTTTTAGTTAGTATCTTAGAGATGGTAGACTATGCAAAACGTATGCGTTTTGAAGATAAAAATGCTAAATTTGGAATATTAAAGATGAAAACGTAATTACTCGAAATTTTAAGAAGCCAATCAGACATTTTTAACTAATAATTTTCTTTCGTTTTAAAAGAAGGTGAATTTATTATTAATAATTATCTTGAAAGTATGGGCATCGAAGCACGAGAGGTTTTAAATAAAAATGTGATCCTGAACCTTTTTTTACACAAGGGAGAAATAGGAGATTGGAGTACTTGGGGACGGGTATAATTCAAATTCAGGTCTCCTACTCGAAAACTTAAAGCATCTAATCACTACATCATAATTCGAACCAATGTGATCCTGAACTTATTTGTGTATGAGACATCACACGGCACATCTTTTACAACCTATGTATATTTGGTTAGGGTTAATTTCACAAATGGTCCCAAATCTTTGAGTTAAGAATCGGCTGGGTCTCCCAACCTTTTTTTCGACGTCTTGAGTCCCCAACATCTCACAAATTCGTACGATAGGTCCTTTTTTACGGATTCCATCAATATGCTGTAAATTTTTCAATAAAATTACTGTTATACTCATTAACCTTATACTTTAAAAACAAAAGATTTAAAAATAACAAAAAATTGAAAAAAAAAAGGAGAAAGTACCCTTCCTCCCTCCCAAGAACGGTCACCCGAAAATGGTCACGGGAATGCTGTCATTTTCAGTAGCCAAAAAGAAGGGGATTTTGCTGTCATTTTCAACAGTAAAATGGGGGTTTCACCCCCCAAATGCTGCCTTTTTTGACGGCACAAATTGGGGAGGTGGGGATGAACCCAAATTTTTGGATTCATCCCAATATTTTGCTACTATTTCCGGCAGCAAAATGAGGGGAATTCACCTCGTTCCTTTTTGGCCGCCGAAAATAACAACATTTCGGCTGTCATTCTTGGCTGGAGTGCGGTGGGGTGGGTGAGTTTTTCTTTTTTTAATTTTCTATTATTTTAATATTTTTAATTCTTTTGTTTTTAAAATTAAAAAGTGAAGGGGTATAACTAGGGGCGGAGCCAGGATTTCTATCCAATGTTGTCCAAAGTTTTAGGGAAAAAACTCACCCCAATGGATGATCAATGCGTTCTTTCTCAAGAAAAAACTTGCCCTAGCTCTTCTCTGATTCCTAGTCTCAATGCAAACTTTTCCTAGTGGCCAACACTAGTGAAAAGAAAACTAAAACTTCTTAGCCAACATTCCCTCATCGAAAAACTATCCAATTTTAGTTTAAACTTAAAAAATCTGAAGTTTATTGAAGAAACTCTCTTACTTACAGTATTCCTTATAAACATTTAAAGATGGATCTTTTCATCTAAAAGTCTTGAAGAATTCCAACATTATCAGTGCAATTAAGCTTCTACATTTGTTTACATTCTCCATTTTTTCAATCTTCATTAATGAAACCCAATAAATTTTATTGTTTCTTCATCGAATTCATATTAACTCAGTGCAACCATACTGAAAACCATCAGCCACATTAAGCCAAAAAAAAGCATTACTTAATAATACACATTAAATCTCTATTCTCTAACTTAAAACAGTTAAATAAAAGATGAAATCTAAATATCTAATATAATAAATGGATCAAAATTTAAAACATAGACAAAATTATTTTACAATTCACAAATAAGTGAATGATGAATCAACTAATTACAATATCAATTTGGCAACATTACATATAATATAAATTTTGTGTCAATTCAATTATACCTAACTTACTTCTAACTAAACAGTAAGCCAAGCCAATAAGCCCTAAATTATAATTTATAAACTAAACCCTACAAATTAAAGTACAAATTGGACAAAACTTAAAAACTATAAAAAAAATCTTGAGGTAGTAAGAGGATTTACAGCTCCACATACTTTTAATTTATTCCCCCTAGTGCTTCGAATATTCGAACTCCACTCTAAGATCAAGAAGAAGCAAGGGAGTCTGGTCGGACTGGCAGACTGACGGACTGCAGAAGCTGAGTTTTTGAGGAGAATAAGTAGTCGCGGGTCGCTGGCTGTAGGTCCGTAGTAGTAGCGGGCGGGCGGCGACGTCCAAGTCATCAAGCAATCCGTTCCGTTTCGTCGAAGAAAAAAGCAGTGGAGCAACGAGTACGGTCTCGGTTGGCACAGACAGAACGTGAGGATCTGGTTCTTGTTTTTAGGTAATTTAGTTTTAATTGGGCTGCTCTTATTTGGATTTTGGGTAATCGCTTATTTTTAATTGATTGGATTTGAACTATATTAATATTGGGCTAACTTTTTATATTTTGGGTTAGGCCTTTTACTTTTTACTTAATTGGTCAGAAAAACAGGCTTTTTATATCTACTAATATTGGACCAGACTTTTTTTCTTGGGCCAGTGAGGCCCTAACCCAACTTTTACTGGATAGCAAGCCAGTCCAGTGAAGTTCATGGACAACACTGGGCCTATTGGGCCTCCACCCCTGGGTATAACGGCTTATTGGAGAGTTAACGGTGATACTGACGCAATCTGTCAAAAAGGACCTATCGTACAAATTTATGAAAAGTTAGGGACCCAGGAGTTCAAAAAAAAAGTTGGAGACTCGGCCGATTCTTAACTCAAAAGTTGGGGACGATTTACGATTTGTGAAATTAACCCTTAATTATTATTTTTGAAACATTAATTAATTCTAAACACAATCTCGTGTAGATTTTTATGATGTTTATAGCAAGAGTGAAAAGTAATTAAATTTTGCGTAAAGAGCAAGTTTGTATTTTCTAACCGTTAGAATGTTGAATGTAGTAATTTGAATATGCACATTGCTTGCGTATATACGATGATCCATCCTTGTGCATGAAATTTATAATGTAGATTCAAGTTGTTATTCTAATTTTAGTTTTCTTTTTTTCGGGTTTTGCGTACGTATTTTGAAGTTGGGATAGCGACGTGGATGACGCGGTCGACCAATAGCAGCGGATTGATCATCTTTAGAATTTCCATCTTTCTTTCCATGATTATATTAATTAATAATCATTTGAAAAATTAAATTAAATTCAATAGGTTAAAACAGCAGAACCCAAAGTTGAATTCCACTAATTTCCGGTGGGCTCACCGATTATTAATCTTCTTTAAGTCTAGTCTTAACTAATAAAACTGTCATTAGAACTTTTTAACTTTTTAGAAATATTATTATTATTATTATTATTATTATTATATTAATTCACTGCCAACTCCCTATGCCTTTATACATTAATCTCTAGACTAGAAGTTCGACAGAATTCAAAAGTCGAAAAAGGGTTTTAAGATTTTGAAGTTGTTTATATTCGACTGAATATTGTCTATGAGATTATTTAGCTATGACTAGAAGAGTTTACAAAGAAGATGGTTTAAAATCAATTCTTAAAAAGCATTTTTACAAGGCATGATGTTATGCATTCACCGCGCTTCGTGTCCATCTTATGTCCACACTTACAACCAACCATTTCATTTTGAATAACACTATTCACCATCGGTGATGATCACCGTTTTATATGTTAGTACAGTGACATGGTAAGTCAAATAAAATGTACGGTTTATGTGATGCATTTAAGTAAACTTATAATTTAATGTCACCTAAATATAATGATACCATCAGTGATGATAAATAGCACTATTCTTTCATCTTTTAAAGAATATCATTGTATATTTGAAGTACGGATATTACTACTAATTACCACCGGTTCACGTGACATTAAATGATAGATTTTAAATATCAGTGGCATTATTTATATTTCTACTGAGCTATATCAAGCCCCGTGTATAGATCCCTATTGTCAATAGAAATCAGCCACGTCACATCTATTGGCAGTTGAGATCTATACACAAAATCTGATCTGACTCAGATATTACACAAGTCTTTTCCTATTTAAAATGTTTAAACTGATCTAATAGTGGGTACCAAATTTCCCGCTCATGAGTAACCAAAAGTAGGAGTTGGTGAAAACGTTGAGAGGGTTACATGTTGAGCTGCCACCAAGTCCAAGTCAGCTTTCCTCCAACTAATCTTCTTGTAAATTAAGAAACACCAAATTTCATTTTAATAATGGCAATTAAATATAAACTATGATAATACAATTTCCACATGTATGACATTTGATTCAAATAGAATAAGTTGCCATGACTTCACCCCTTAATTGGGAGAGAAGAAATCAAGAAACCAGCAGCCATATCTCTTGATGCCGGCAGCTTCTTTCTTCTTCCATGAGTCATAAAATCCATAAAACGAGTAACAGAAAGCAGAGAAGCAGTTGGTTTTTGGGTTGTTTTCGGTTTTCAGTTAAGGATGAAGAAAAAGAGGAGGAGAAAATGATATCGGGCGCCGGCGGCAAAGGTAGCGGAGAAGACAAACATAGTGGCAGGAGGTTTTTCCGGCTGTTATGGTTTCGAAGAATGAAGAAATCTTCTGCTAAAACTGTTCCAGTGAACAATTCTAACTTTGTACCTAAGTTGATCAGGTCAAGTACTAAGGAGATTGTTGTTCTTGAGAAAGACAAGGATTTGTGTGATGCCATTGATCGGCTTCCGGCAGACGTTGGAGGCGGAAGCGGCGGTAATCGCAACAAGATTATTGCAGCAGAACCCAATCAAGTTGCCAAGCAAAAGTCTAGTAAGGTATTCTTCGTGAGATTTTTCATTTTTCTTCCATTAAGGTCTAACACGTACAAAATTAAGCTAAGGGGGAAGAGTTAAAATTTGATCCATTTGTCAAAATTTAATTATCTTGTTAGAAAATTACAAAAATTATATGGAGAAAATTACTCTCTATTAGGGAGAGTAAACTCTCCATGTGGTCATATATCATTAGGGGATGGGGATGCAGGGGGCCTCACAATCTCCCATCCCCCAATGGTGTATGGCCACATAGAGAGTATTACTCTTCCTACTCTCCATACAAAGACTGTAGAAAATTATTATTTATATGGCTTTTAAATATTATTTTCAATAATCTAAAATATATATGAAGCTTATCCTCTTAGAATTGCATATTGTTAATTTTGTGTTAGTAACCAAACCATGCAAGAAAGTATTGATTCCTCCATAATAATAAGAAATGATTAAACCAAAAGATAAATATGCTTTTGTAAGTTTATTGATGAAAGAGCATACACGTGAGTCATTCATGTCTAGCATTTTGTTCGAATATTCAGAGCTATGTAATTTTAAACGTATCGAATATAGAATAGTGATGAAATCTATAGACTCAGATCGGTCTCTTGCATGGAGCTTGAGAACCAATAGAAAACAGTCATGTATCATCTTTCATATGACTTGGCTGTCTGCCTAAACTTTAAGCCATTAGGAAGTGTATCTAAATCTAACCCATTTCTCCTTTCCAATAACACTTGTTTGCCTGAACTTTAAGCCATGTCTAGTTCACAGTGAGCAAAACAGTGTTGTTTATTTCTATGAGAAATCAATCTTTACTTAACATATGATAGTCATTAAATTATTAGACTGATTAAATATACTTGGTATGACGAGATCTTGGAATCTAAAAAAGATTTTTGCTATTGTTACTTCAGGTCACGACACAAAATAATGGCGAGCACATCATCCTTGAAAAGACCAAAACTTTGGGAGCGAAAAATGGGACAATTATTAGTTACAACGTAAGCCGGCCACCGAGGAAGCAGCTGTCAAAATCAGTGTCCGAACGGGGAATTCACGGCCAAAGTGATGCCAACTTCGGGTCACTCGTCGGGATTTCGGTTCTAATGGTAATACTAATAATAATGTTAATTTGGGGCAAATTATGTGCCATTCTTTGCGCCTCCGTGTTGTTTTATACCATCGCTAGTTTCAGAGCAGAACAAAAAAAGGGATCCAATGAAAAGAAGGCTTCGTCAAATGGGCTTGACGAGCCAAATTCAAAGGAGTATAAGAAGAGGGTCGTGTTACAAGGACTTCTCGAGAGACCAAATCATCGTAAATAAATCCGTCCACCCTTTTCTCAATTTTTGTAAGGACTTGGTTTGTCACTTGTGTAAGATCTTTCTTTTTAGTTGGAATTTTGTATTCACGTTTTGACTTCAACACGAAATTAACTAAAAGTTGTTTTCTTTTGGGACCCAATATTTCATTAAGAAATTTCAAGCACTAGCAAGGTGGCGTTCTATCAATACGTCACCACCGCCTCTCTAAATCATGTCAACAGTAGGGAAGATGTCATATATCCCATCGGGTGTGGTAATGACACCAGATTTCTGGTGCTCGAAAATTTTTATATATTATTTCTAATTATATTTTAGGGGTGAAAATGTTTTGGATCTAACCAATTGATGTTATGTTGGGTCGAAAAAAAATAAATTTAAATTAAAAAAAAATCTGTTGCCTACTACCATAGATTCCCAATTTAATTCGTCACGTCATAAAATTGGTTCTATCTTTAAGATCAAGAAGTTATTTACAACGAGACTGGTTTTAGTGGATTCATGCGAAAATCTATCGAGGTCACTTGCAAGTGTGGGTCCATTCGTGGCTTCCTATAAACAATATAAACATCAAATTGAAGATATGAAAACAATTAGATTCGTCAATGTTGTTTGTTGACTGGTCTTTTTAATTTTAAATTACAAGATCGGAAGAGCGTCGTGTAAATTATCAATTGGGTAAGATCTTGTGACATGCTCGCAGCTTCCGAAAATGGAGTTGGTTCCTGTGATTTTGTTTTGTTCTAGGGAAATTTTGTTAAAGCAATTATTTTTGTATATACATCTTTGTTTGAATATTTGCATATTTTGTTTTGTAAAAAATTAATCCTTGATCGACTATCGTTTATCATCCATAAATACCTTTTAAAAAATTATAGTGGCTATTTTTAAGTGATGAATACGAAATATGCAAAGTATCTAAAGGAAAGAGAAGAAGCTTTTGCTTGACAGATTTATGTTGGAAAAATAGAGCTTGTTTGGACAAAAGAAGGCATAACTTACAAGCTATGTGCATCTCTCTAGAGCCTACTGGCCGGCCCTTATATTTCGGGGGCTCTATCCTAAATATAAACGGGCCCTCTTTTAAAAAATTTTAGAATAAACACGATTTTAACGGTTTGAACTTGAAATATTTAACTTTTATATTGAAAAAGTGAGTAAAATAAGTAAAGTTTTTAATAATATTCAAAGGAATTTTCATCTCAATATATTTTTTTTTTTGAAAGGAATCTCAATAGATTTTAATAATTGTCAATTTGTAAGATATTCGATTCCATTTTATCATTTAAGAAGCAAACATACACTACTAAAGCACTAAGAGCCATTTTCTTATAAAATTATACTACAAATTTAGTACTTGTAATTTAATAAAACTTACAAGAATTGTAACTATTATGAAACACAAAAAATGAAAATTTAAATTGGTCCTTAAAAAAATAAAAATCAAATTTTTAGGTATAAGGATTTGAATCTTTGACCTATAAGTTTATAACAAAAGATAAAAACTTATAAGTATAATTTCACTAGTAAACTACAAAACAATTTATGTTAAAATTGAATAAACATTATATTTATTCTTTTTTTTTTTTGACATTTGTTTCAAAAAACTCGACTATAAACCTTTCAACGCTTTCCAACTGGGGGCACTAATCGACCGCTTTAGTCAATTAGTGTCAGGGCCGGCCCTGATAAGCACTCTGATTTAGTTGAATTATACATCACATCATGAGAAAACAAAAAATTACTCGCTCTGCTTTAGGACGGAGAAGTTGCATTAGCTAGATGATAAGCAGACACATTCCCGTACAAGAGTAAAAATAAAGATTTGAGAATGTTGAGTGTAAAAAGTCTACATTTGCATCTCCACTCTTACGGGAGCTCATTAGTGTATTATTAGTGTAACGGAGGATGTTAGAAGTTGGCACTTGGCATGGACCCAAAGTACTTGTGTTCACAGCTTGGTGGCTGATCCATTTTGTTGTTTTTCCTTATTTTTACCTACAGATACTTCCCAACCCTAATATCTTCGCCCTTATTTCATCTCGTTGTTATGTGCAATGTGTCACGCCCCCATTATACTATAAATTTTAACAAGTTGTTTTCATTTATTTACGAAAGTAGTAACGAGGGACGATACGTACAAAACTAATGAGTTGGTTAATTCTCAAAGAAACATTTAAAATATTCTCATATAGTTTCATAACTTTTCTTTATGTTGGAAAAATCGAAGAAATTTTATAGTTAGACTTTCGAATTCCTAGCAAGTTTGGGAATACTTGTACCCATTTATGTCATTACACCCATCAAGAAATAGTGTTGATCTTCTATCCCTTCATTTGTTTTGCATACACAATCGTTTTGCATAATAAAAAATATGGTGTAAAGAAAACACAACAAGCTTATGTAATAAGTAAACTTTCAATACTAAACTTGCCGAGTCATGGGATGGAAAGCTTTTACATTGAAAATAGGCTTTCCATTACTACAAAGGTTACTTTTTCACCTTTATATTACAGATCCCATTTATATATGTATATGCCTATACTTATTATTACTCTTATAGCTATCACCTTCTTGTTAGGCTACTATATTAAGAAAAGAACATCGGTTTTTTGTCATAAACTTGTCATTGTAAAGGTGAGCATGAGTGTAAGCACAAAAGACATTAAGTTCATATGTTGTCCCCAAATACATTAAGAAGTTCAGGGCATCCTTGTAGTAACTCCTTAAGTCCGTCTCTACTACATACGAGATCCTACTTCCTTTTGAGTTCACGCTCCAACTTTCGGCTTGCTTCTCATAGACTTTGCGGATAAACATCTACAAAATGATAAGAAACGGACTGAGTACAATGTACCCAATGAGTAACGAAATCTTTTGATTCACCTTTTTGTTACAAAAAATCCTTTTAATCACAAGTTTAAGAAAACATAAAAGGTACAAATCTTTGAATGCACAAGATGGTCCAATTACTAGTTAACTTACTACCCGTAGCACGATTTATAATATCCATTGCCAATTCAATCAAGGCTATTCATATTTAGGTGGATCAACATAAAAATCTCGGTTAACCCCTATTGGAATTTCAACCAAAGAGCAATACAAATACAAAGCAAATATCATATTAATCATCACCTATCTTGGAATCATTAGATGACTCTTAGTATGAAAACAAAATAAAGCAAAGCCAATACAAGACAGATAGAATATCAACTAGTGATTCAAATACAATAAATCAATTTGTTTCTTGTCTTAACAATGCATCAAAAATGCATGTTCTTCTTAAAACCCATGAATGATCAAGGAGATCGGAAGAGCATTTGTTACTCACATTTTTGCCTTGTTTTTCTCCAAAGATTCTTGAACAATGCTAGGTAGAAAAGCGCTTTCAAAATCTTGATATTTCTCAAGCAAAGTGGTATTTTAAGTGGGGATTCTTTATATTTATGAATAATTCTTTATTTCAAATGTAAAGAGAGTGTTTTTTGGGAGTTTCACTTGATGTTTTATGGCCTTCCCTATTTATGGACGTATTTCCTAGTTGTTTTCGAGAAAATCTTGAATTCCACCTAAGAAAAAGTGGCCAATTGTTCCTAGATAATTTTGTGGTTAGCCAATAGAAAGGAGTCCAGTTGAAAGCTTGGGAATTTTCTTGCCAACAAGGTATGCCAAGTGTTCTTTATATTTCTGATCTCATGTGATTATTTTGTAAGCATCCAAGTATCTTCAAATAGTTCATACATTTATTGCTTATGGAGTTACTCTACTTAATGTGCTTCTACAATTATGTTATTATGTTTTTGGATCATATTAATCAAATACTACATTTTTGTTTTAGGCATTCTTTCGAGCAAAACCTACTAACCAATTGAATTTAAGCATTCTTTTGAGCAAATCAACTAACCGATTGAATTAGTTAATACAAACTTAAGTAGTTATTCGATCATTGTCAAAACATAATAAAGCATTCTTAGAATTTTTGTGGAATGTTACAATCACCTAGGCGATTGCAAAATTTTCTACCCGAGTGCTATAATTGATGTAACTCGAGAAATGATTCAATCATCGTCCAAAAAAACAACTATAGTGTTCTTAAAATTTTATGGAACGTTACACAATGACCGTGGACATCTACATGTACTTGGTTTCTTAGAGCATGGCTAACATTTGAAGTGAAAGTACTTCTCGATATGCAAATCAAACTAAATATATGCCATGATTGAGAGCTTCAAGAGGATTTATATAGGCTAGCAATGCAAAGGGAAGATTTGAAATTTAATTAACTCATGCTATTTTGTTTATAAGATACGGATTCTCAAATGGAGCTTCAAATCATAACCTATGGATTTGAAGTTCACCTCAATTAACTCATTTGTTGTTTATATAGTAAGATGTCGTATACTTCAATTATAGTTCATCTGATTCTACATTTCCATCGCTAGTATACATATAAATATATACAACAGAATGAGTCAGAATCTAATTAACAATGCAATCAAGATATTATTTCAACATTACCTTCAATTTCACCTAACCAATAGATATATGCTATGAATCTTCAACCTTAATTTATGTGATGCGACAATCCAAACCAAAATAACATACATCAAATTAAATATAACCAATAACAAACCAAACATTATTATTTTTTCTTACATTGCACTAAGAATACTATGAATCTCTAACTGGTCACGCCTGCAAAGCTTCACCTTCAACCCATACTTCATGTACATTGTTAATGCTAACTTTGGTGCCACTGGGTGGTTTTCGACAACCACCACCCGGTAGCGGTAAAGGATGGATGCCGCGGCAAATTTCATCTGATAATAAGCGAAATCCTTGCCTAAGCATAGTCGAGGGCCACCATTGAAAGCCGTAAATTTGTAGGCTGATTCACTCATGAACCGGCCGTCTTTAAGCCATCTTTCCGGCTTGAACTCTCTACAATCTTTTCCCCATATTTCTTCCATTCTCCCCATTGCATAAATTGCATAAACAACTTTTGTTCCCTTCTTTACCACTGTTCCATCAGGGAATTTGTCATCTTCCAGCACCTACAAAAACCAAAGTATTTTAACATGCCACTCAGGTGGAGAAAATTTTTAGCATTTTAATAGTACCAAGTCTCAGTACTCTCTACATGATACATATAGAATAAATCAATTAATTGATAAGATGAGAGGCTATGACTCTTCTGAGCAAGTATTTTGTTGTCACCTATCAAGAGTACTAAGTCCATATACTCTTGGAGTACGGAAAACTTGTTCACAAGCTCGGTGCTCCAAAACGACACTAAAGTACCCACGACGAGATAAGCTCCAATTAATCAATTAATTGAGTTTTTTTTTTTTCACATAATAAAGTGATAGTCCTTGTTAAGTTTATGAATGGGTATCTGGATAATTTTTTTACCTCTTTGTGGTCAACTGGTACCGAAGGGTACAACCTCAAAGCCTCCGAAAGCGCTGCCTGAAGATACTCCATCTTCTTCACCTCCTCTGGTTTCAGCACAAAATCATTCCCCTCTTCTGTGTTATTCTCTCTTTCATTTATAATTTCACAAATTTCAGCAAGAATTCTCTGTTCCACTTCAGGATTTTGATTCAGAAGCCAGAAAAACCAGCTCAATGCAACTGAAGAAGTGTCTCTTCCAGCAAGAATGAAGTTCACACAAATGTCCCTCAGGAATTTGTCTGAAAATGGCTCTTCCTTTTCATCTCTGAGTCCCATAAAAACTGTCAAAAGATCTGTCCTCTGTTGTTTATTTTCGTCCGATGATTCGAGGGAGAGTTCTTTTTTTCTTGATCGAATCACTTCTTGGGCGAAATCATCGACTCCCTCAATGGATTTCTTAAGTTTTCCTTCCGTTCCGAGGTTGAGAAACCGCATTGCTTTCCATATCAGAGTCGGGGTGACGAAACGGAGTATCGTGGCTTCTGTCGCAGCCTCAAATGCTTGGGCGAAGGGAATTTCCGGCAGGCCGGGCCGGAGGCATCCAGGGTCGACCCCGAATGCGATCATGCAAACGTTATCGAACGTTAGTCGTAATAAGATGTCTTGTAAATCTATTGGGACAGATTGGTTTACAGCATCCTCTAAAACAGGGAGGAGCCTGGCATGGACAAGTTCAAGTAGTGATTCCGATCTCATTTGCCTGAATTTTGCTGAATGGAATTCAAGACTTGCCGTTTTCCTCTGTTTTTGCCAAATCTTGTCATCAGCATTGAAGATACCATCCCCAAGAAGATCCCGAACCGTGTTCCGAAAATACTCCCCCTTGGGGAAATTCGTGAAATTCGTCTTGAGAAGGTACTCTAGGTTCCGAGGATCCGATGTCACAACGCACTTGAGATTCGTAAACCACGGCCCCAGGAACGTGAACGTCCCGTTTTGCCGAAGCAATACGCCAGAAATCCATTCATACATGTCGCCGCGAAGGCCGAGAAGTAGCGATGGCAACATTCCGATGACCGGCCAATTCGGTAGCCCTTGATGCTTCTTTTGCCTCAAACTACGTATAATCACGAACACAAGAATAGCAAGAAAGATCTCCACCATTTGAATCTCGGGCGCGGACGCGAGACCTCGGACGAGGAATCTCACCGAGACGAGGTCTCTCATCGACGCAGAAGTCGAAGAAGAAGTGAGATTGGTAGTTGTACTCATGGTATTGGGATGAAGAGGAATAGCGAAGTAGTTGTTCATGGAATGGTTAGTCATGTGTTATAAGGGCTAAAAGTGTGTTTCTTGGCGTAAATGAATTTGTGCAGCGGTTTTGATTTGGTGAGCTGAATGTACAGACAGAAAGGCAACTTTGTTGTGAATAGTTTCGCTTTTTCTTGTAAAAGTGATTATGGGGTTTTTCACTTATTTTCAATAAGTAGTGCAAAATCTATTTTCAGGGGGGTTACTGTTTATATTTGGTTTGACAACATTAGGGGAATTGGGTGGTGGGGGGTTAACCTAAAAGTGTCAATTTCTACAGGATCAACACACGCTTTTCTCTAGACATAATTTTGGTCAGCTACATAGAATTTGTGTCTGAAATTCTGGAATTTATATGACTTGTGGTTTGCCTAAGTCACTTTGTAGATTTTTATATATGACAAATGGCTAATTTCTTGTGTGCCGTATAGTTTATAAAGTGTGTATGCCAAGGGAGAATAACATTAGTTTTGAAAAAATAGGTTGAGCTAACTATTTATTAATATTGTTAGGTTTACATTTGTCCCTTTAATGGGTGGGAATTTCTTAGTCTTTTTCTTACTGTAGCAGTTACTTGATCGATCATAGATAAAATTTTTAACATGGAAGTGATACACACGGTTGGTCAATAAATTTTTTTGAGGTGGGTTTTTCATATTCATAATTTTGTTTTCAGTCATAATATGATCGATATTATTTGTTGGAGTTTAATGGGCTCTAATACCATATTAATAATTAGGAATATGGAATCGAATTTAGAATGTCAACCTTTTAGTAACAGTGTAGAAACTAGTATGTTGATTATTTATTATATAGACTCTTGATATGATATATTATTCTTTAATAATATCCTCCTATTGAAAAACGAAAAAAAAAAAGAATATCTACGTTCATGTACACACTACACATGGACACCTTCTTTCAAGATCAGTATTTATTTTTTTTAATTGTTAACTAGACTACTAGAGATATGTATTTCCAGTTTAAATATATAACATTGTTTGAGTTTTGATAATTTGAGGGAACGCCGTGACAGGTACTCTCTCATAAATAATCAGTACAAAAAGTGAGCTAATCAAGTAAAATCTCTCACATAACAAATAATGTGACAAGTAACCGGTCACATTCTACTATTCAAAACAGGCAAGGAATACAATATTAATCAACATAACCGCGAGCAAACATCAATCATTAAATCTTAGGAAACACATCAGGCCTACCAAATCTCATGCTTTATTATTGTAGCTTGACAATGCCAGTGAACCAGCTTGGCTGAGCTCTACACAATTCAATAATTGTACTCCCTCCGTATCATAAAAATAGTCTCACATCATTTTTCACATAGTTTAAGAAAGTCTCATAATGTTCTTGGAAAAGTAGGATCTATGAACATTTTTCCTAATATACCCATTCATTTAATTGTCATTCAACTTTATTAGTTCTTATTTATTAATATAAATACACATTAAATACAGACACATAAGAAAATTAAAAAACTAACTAACAAGAGTGGACAATGATAATTTGAGAAAGACAGAAAAGAAAAATGAGACTATTTTTACAGGACAGAGGAAGTATTTATTTGAAAATCATAACAATATATAACAAAACATTATAGTAGGTGTAGATATAGAAATGGCAAATTAACTTGTCCGATCTAAAATCGGTGAGGCTCTGCTCTTAACGGAGCAGAAATTTTCCACCCGCAGGTTGGGTGGGTAGGCATTCCAATTTAGACTAACCAATGAGTTAACTTTTATTTCTCGATTCATAATTAAGGTTTGACATGTTATAGAAGCCTACGAAGAACACAGGAGTTCATTTTATACCTTGCTCTATAACTTGTCCTGATTCAATTAAATTAAATAAAGATCAACTACCTTGAAAATTAATGGGTGGGACTATTTTTCCACCTCTAAATAGTAATTAGTCCGTAAATGATGTTGACGTTCTAATTAATTCAATTCAACCTTGAGATTTATTTATTTATTTATTTATTTATTTATTTATTTATTTATTTATTTATTTAAGAAATAAATAAAGACTTGACTTGGACGGTTTTCAAGAATTTAAAAGACCAAATAACTATATAAAATTTTGTAACAATTGGACATATCACCTAAAGTGAACAATTTTTACACCGTCCATTTAATTTTGAACTATAGGTGATCAAAATTCTGTTGATGAAAGGCAAAAATTGCCATGATCTATCTTATTAAATCAAGCTTCAAAATGGGGAAGACGGCAATTTTTTGTTTGCCAAGAAATGGACAAGTAGTTGAAGAGATTCCCTTGGTTTAAAAGTCGGAACTTGGTGTCCGGCTCCCCTCACCGTCACAAACATTAGACCATCGTACTCCACTGTCCACCCGCCCACCTACGAAAAAAAGAGTCGTGATTGGAGTGATCGATAATACATTTTAAACGTGACGGCAGAGTTTTTTTGGGGGTTGAAAATACTCTTTACTTAAATTAACCAATTACATTAATTACATATAAACACTGACCACAATCGTCTAGCGATTAGAAATTACCTGCTTTCCGTAGGTATACCATGGAGACCAATCTTGATTTATCTTCAATCCCAACTTTTTCAATGTCAATCTTGTTGCTGTCACAGGAATTCTTCCGTCGTTATCTCCGCTGTCATTACAATGTCATCGATAAATTGCAAATGAAAGAGAAATGAATACTATTTGTGAGTCTCACCAAGGTATGTAGATAACAAGATGATCGTTTTAACTTTTTTATAATTTAATGAAACACTGAAAATGGCTACTCAACCGGTTTTTATCAATTTACCTATAAACCCATATGCGCAAACCACCGGCAATAAGCTTGGAGACGATGGGGAGTATGGAAGCGGGCGCATCACTCCAAAACGTGATATTATTGCTGCATAATACAAGAAAATAAGTTAGAGCCCAGTTGAATGTGGCAATTTTTTAGGGAGACAGATAGAGCACCGAGTTTAGAGCTAGATCTCCAATTACATGATGTCAACTCACATGTAATTCGGAGCCAGACCTCCAATTACATGATGTCAACTCACATGACTGCATCATGTGGAGGTCTGGCTCCAAACTCGGAGCCCTATCTGTTTCAATAGCCGGACTCGTCGAATGTTGGCTGGATCAATGGCAATCGCGTGCTCGTGTTTTCTTATGTTTTCGAATTTCAAATGATCAAACAGTTTATGAAATTGTCTAGTTTCAGCAACATGACTGGATAATGTGACTACCTGCAATGTGTCCATCGATAGGGAATTCTAGTGACATTAGCATGAAGAGCCTTTTGTACATCTGGCCTATTCAGATAGGCTTCGGTATAACGCGACACACAAGGGTCATAACCTGACGGTTTCTTATTCCATCCATTCTGTAAAATTTTAACAGCAAAAACAAATATCTTATATTAGATCCTGGTATTCTCAATGTGACAGTTGTATTATACCACGTTAGTAGATATAAGAAACTCACAATGTTGGAAAGTGGTCGAGGAGCAACACCTTGGATCCGCGGAAGTTCTCTAGTGGAGGTGCTAGAGTTGCTAAGAACACAGGTTGGACTATATAGGCTATACATATCTATGATTTTGTATACCGCAAAATATTCGTTGATGGCTCTATTGCACGCTTTAGATTGATGTCCACTTGTAAAGTTGCACTTATTTTTAATCTTTTCATATAAAGTATTGAAATCACGGCGTGATCCCATGCATACTCGATCATCCCAGTTTGATCTGTTTCGTCATCCAACAATGCATTCCCTATCTGCATTAATAATTAGGATCGATTTTTACTCAAACTCATACAACACAACTAAATGAGATAGGATACAAGATTTTAACCATTACTGTGTGTAAAAGGGTCGATTTTGATAACGCACCATGAAACCCTTGAGATTAATGTAGTCATCCTTGGGAGCTTTTTTATTGCTATCAAAAATTACCTCCGCAAGTTGGGGGACATAGTGCCCTAGTATATAATAATCATAAATAAAAATGAAGTAATAAAATAGATAAAAGTAAAATAATCATATATAATACTGGTATTTTTATTTTTCCTTAAAAAAAATGACTACCTGCATAACTTTCTCCAGTAATGTAGAACTCATTAGATCTATATTGCGGAAATCTTTTGAACCAATTGATCAAAAATTTGTACGAATCCTGAGCTGTTCAATAAGAACAACACATTTAAGTGTAATGAAGATTTTAAAAGTATAATCTACGTGAATGCATGCGAGTAAAATGAATGAGATTCTCACTCTCATTCATGATCTCGATAACATAAAGTGTGGCTTAGTACCTCAACTAGAGTTAACAAAAGGATCGTCATATACGTTACCTACGATTGTGTCCCCGAGCTCTTTGATATCCCTTGTTGTGTTTGTGTACGAGAATCCAACGCCAACAGGGGATTCCACAAAGAGTAAGTTGGCCGCTACATAAGGAAAATTGAAACAGAATGGAACCGTTATCGTTAGCATGGTGGAAAAAAAAATTATACATTTTTTTTTCCTTTATGAAAATTAAACTAAGGTACCTCTATTCCAGGAGTACGTGTTCCATTTGAGTTCTAGTTTGCCCTTTTGAGTTAGAAAAGGCCCTAATTCTTCTGCTTCTCCATACCCAATGGAAGAACACCCTGGACCTGAAATGTCCAAAATAATTATGAAACAAATGATCACACTGTTCTTGGGCTGCTAGTGGCCCAATTGGACAATGGATAAGCAAAAGTTGAGCCGATCCCGTCTCTAAAAGTAGTTCAACAAAGTATCAGAGTAATTAGAAATAGAACTAACAACAATAAATAAATAAATTTCTAAAATTAGAATTGCAGGCATGGGAACAATGGTTATATATGATATATGATTGTTACAAGTAATTATTAAATTATGGCCACACTTCATAGCTTTTCAATTGGTATAATTTTGACTATCTAACCTTTAAATTTAATTAATTCATGAGTGAATTTGAATCCTCACTTGACCAAAAAAAAAAAAAAAAAGCGTTCTCCAATGTGGATATTAAAATCGCATGTGAAAATTAATCAATCGCGTTAAATCTATAAATTCAAGTTTTTATTTTAACAACTTGACAAGCGAGCTCAAATGAACAGGTTGAAGACTCAAAAATCTTACTTTTGAAGGTCGACAAATTAAAGGGCCAAAAATTAATCAATCACAGTAATAATTAAAATTGTTGACTTCGTACCTAATTTTCCTTAACTATAATTAAACAGATTAATAAATATAAGAGATTGACAAAATTATTATTGCTATGTAGCACTGTAGGTGCTAACAAGTGTACACACGACATTAAATTACAAACCAAAATAAACAGGCAAAATATTGCATGTAAGCTAATTTGGATAATGCTACTCTTTTTTATTGAGTTATTTGTTTGGTGACTTGGTGGAGGTGATCTGTCTTTTTGTCCATGTATTTCAATTAAATGTAAGATTATTTTTGTCAATGTATTAAATAGTTATTTAATGACAAGTAATCAAGCAAGTGATTCGATAAGAGAATGTAGCGTAACCCAACTAATTTTTCTTTTTCATTTTTTTAAAAAAAATTTGGGACCACTCTACATGCATTTAATGAATTTTCAGCTATGCTTTAATCACACATGCTAAACACCAATTATGCTAGTTCTATATATATATATATATATCTAGCATTATGTAAATTATAAATGTTATGAAATGGTTGAGTGGTGCTAACTATACATATAATATATATAGTGTCGACTAAATATCAAATAATAATAAGATATAAAAGAGTTTAGATATTTTTACATTAATTGCACTTAGCTATCATTTGACGAGACGTTTACATTATTACACAAACTAGTACTCCCTCCGTCTCAAAAAAGTATTTTATTTTTCCTTGATTACTATATGTCTCAAATTATATTATCTTTTCCTTTTTAGAGGTGTACTAAAAATTTCTTTTTTCTTATCATACCCTTATTTAATGTTTTTGGAATTAACCACCACTAATAATATTAGTTTTGATCACCTACCCCATGTAGGTAGATTAAAGTCTACACATTTCTACATGGCATTAACTACCACTAATAATATTAGCTTTAATCACCTACCCTATGTAGGAGGGTGTAGACTTTAATCTACCCACATGAGATAAGTGATCAAAACTACTAATAAATACGGTATTAAAGCATCCATATTGATATTGTTAAAATAGGTTGTTATTGGAGTTGTTAGTTAACAACTCAAAAAATAACTTACATTGATGGTGTTAAAGTAGTTGCTAAAAGAATTTCATTTAAGTTATTAGTTTTGTTTTTAAAGTTAACAATAAACTTAACACGTTATGTGATATTATTTCTTCTTTTTTATTTTAATTAAATTGGGATTGACCCACACTTTGACTATTGAATTGATAATTAAATTTAACACTCTTAGTTATAATCACCAATGCGACACATATTAATAGTTAAATTTAACTTACTTAGGTGTTCTTTAATAATCACTAAAAACTCTATTTTTTATTTATATGATTAGTTAATTTTAACACTATTAATGTGGATGCGCTTAAACAACTTATGCAATATTCTTTCTTTAAAAAGGGCACTTTGTCCAACAGTTAAACAAAACGAGTTACCCAATACTTTACTTTCGAACATAAAGTCGATCATATTGAAGATACGGGGTATATATACACCCAAATTTCTATGGAGACTTTTTTTTTAATTACAGAACTCGCGTGATTATGTGACAACGCTCGATTGAAGGAAAAAATGACGGGTTCCAATATTTTATATAAGTGGAAAAAAGTGATATACATAGCCTGATTCTATAGAAAAATTGTACTTATATACTAATATACACATGTATTTGTATATAGAACATACCTCCATTAAGCCACAAGACAAGAGGTTTCTTTTGAGGGGTTTCAGTGGTTTCAAAGAACCAATAAAACAGTGCTCTCCCATGAGTTTGATTCACAGTGACATATCCTGCATACTGCCGGAAACTCACCGAGGGCTGCCCTGGCAATCTTATAACTATATCAGCTTCTTGTAATGATCTTGACGCCTTCAACGCCTCTTCCATGGCCTCGCCGCCACTCGGTCGAGCGGTGGTGGCTACCAAAGAAAAGAGTAGCCAAACAGCAAGGTCAATGAACATTGCTAATCTCTCTCTCTCTCTCTCTCTCTCAGAGTGTAAATTGATGTTTATGGGCTAGAGAGAGATATGGAGTGTTTGTGCGTGTGTGTTTGCATGTGTGGTTTATATTTATAGTAAAAGAAAGAGATAAGAAGAACGGCGTGAAGTGGCGTTCAATTATTCCTCTGACCAAATATACGTTCTTTTTGGCATTTGAAAGTTGGGGAAATTGCACCGTTGAACCAAAATTTATTGCTCATGTAGTCACATGGTTTGTGAGCTTTTATTCTTTGTCATCATTGTCCCAAAGCTCATCGTTCACGTTTCCTATCACACTTTCGAGCAGGAGTAGGGTAGTTCTCACTCCGCCGGTCCTTGGTCTTGTAGGCGATTTGCAAAAGGAGGGCCAAGTTGAGGCCCAGATTCACGTGTTTTTCGCATATGATGCTGTTCTTGTGATGTTCTTTTTCATACTATTCAAATTATGTAAGGAAAAAGAAAAAAATTGCGGCAAAACTATTAATTCCCTGTCCCAACCCTCTCGCCCAATAAAGGTAACAACGCTGGTTACGTTGGGAAGGACGAAATAGCATATTTTCATACCTCTAACTCATCTCTGACTTTATCACTAGCTGATAACCTTGAGTTAGATTTTGTGCTAGCTAATTAGGTGGTCAAGGTGAAGGGTTGGGGAAAAAGTTTATGTTTCTTTTCTCTATCATTCATATTTTTAACATGAGCTTCTGTCTCTTTAATTAAAGAGAGAAATAAATGCGGCAGAGGTGAAAAATAAAGACCAAACACGTCTATGCTAATCTTTTGCTTTTGTTTCTAATAAAATTATGGGTAAAAATGAATACTAGAGAAATTTTGTAGAACTTGTGAGTTGTGCGAAATATTTAGATAAAAATAGCTTGACCCAATGTTCATTTGAAATAGAACATAAAATGGACTTGTGCTAAGAAATTAAAGAAAATACCAAGAAAGATCGAGTTGCTATAAATACAATAAATCGAGGACCGAGAGAGCAAATATTTCCTCTGGAAATCTATTTTGGAGGTATTGAATTGAGAAGTTAAGATGATGCAAGGCATGGTGGACCATTTGCTTAGAATGATAGCAAAGGGAAGTTTTGGACCATTCAAAAGCTTCAACTTCACTGTTAATTAAGAAATCTTCCCAATTGAGAAAAGCAAATAACAATAAATGCTTTTTTTTCCTCTCAATTGCTTGGAGATTAAAAAGTCTGACTACTACAATCATGACCAAAAATTAATTCATTTCTTTCTTATTTTAGAAAACATCTAACTAAGTTGCCTAAAACAATGCAATAATATAAGGAACAAAAACCCTTTCTACGAACTTCTTAATCGAAAAATCTCTTAGGAAGCATCACTACATGCATGTCTCCTTCTATTTTCACTTGTCAATTGCGTCTGCCTGTAGAATAAAGGACAAAAGCCCCTCATTTAATTGAAAAAGATCGATTATTACCACATGCACATTTCGATTGCTGCAATAATATATATGTCATTTTGATAATAAAAATGTGGCACTGTTTATTTACTTTCTTATTTCAATTGAGATTCTGTAAAATGAAGAAAAAATACTTGTACATATATAATTGTTTATAGATTTGCTTGTATATAAAATATATATATATATAACTTGTATATAAAAAAAAAAAATATATATATATATATATATAGAGAGAGATGGTAGCTTGTACAAATTCTAATCTACCTAGACATGATGGATGGTCGGATCATGCCACCCATTTTTTCTTTATGGTTCTATAACCATGATATGCATGTAGTATGATTTCTTATTCTTAAAATATAGGCCATAATTTTTTATCGTTAACATTATTGCTTTTACTATGATTCTAAATAATGTAAAATTTGAAAGAATTTAGTGAAAGTTTCAAGTTTCGCAAGTTTAATTGAGCTTAAATGAAGCAGAAGCATATAAAAAATAAAATCATCAGTGAGTTGAAAGGCCAAGCATTCGAGTATTTACCTGAGTATGGTCGAAAATTAAGCAAATTCTTTAGGATTTTAGAGAAACTCTTTCTTGACATGCTTGTAGATAGGATTAAAGGTGAGAATTGAGATAAAGTATTTAAGAGTGCTTTTGGAATTCGTTTTTCTGGAAAATTTTGGAGTCTTCCATTATAATGTTTAAAAAGTCATGAATATTTTAGATTAGGAAAAAATCCAGTACTCCATGAGTACTAAACTTGGTACTCTTGACCAATCAGAGATCTCCATGTGGGTTTAAAGGGCCCAATTTGTTATTTAATTTGATCAGGAGTACCGAGTGCTTAGTACTTCTAGAGTACTGGACTTTTTTCTATATTTTAGATGTGTAAAGTAATAAATCAACTACAAAAAGAATTATTACTAATTTGTACTTCTGGCATCAAATTTTGAGCCGGTTCGGCTTGGTTTGAAAATGGCTAACCCGGTTTCCAGACTCTAGTGGGTCAAGTTCGGGTTAGGGTCAAACCCAACTTGTCCGACCCGACGTCACGCATAAGTATCATTTCCTCTAAAGTTTTGAGTGTGTGTGTTTTTAGATAGAGAAAATTGTCTCAACTCGAGTGAAATTGGGTTGACTCGTGTTGAGTCAGGTTGACTGGTCCAAAATCGCTATCAGGTCCAAACTCGAAAATTCAGCTTGATTCTAGTTCTCCCCAACCAATGCCAAATTCAAGCTAAAAAATGCCGAAAAAAGAAAAAACATCTAGAGACATAAAATCATGTGCAACTAAAGCACGTAAAAAATGTTTTAGATGCTAAAATTGAGATGCATGCCATACCAAGAAAACAAATAAGGAAGTCGAGAAGGCTGTTAATATTTGAGGTTCCACTTTAAAAAGTTAGCCCGTTAAGTGGAGTAGCATAAACACTTTATATATTGGTTATACTTATTTATTTGATATTTATTTAATGTAAGATTATTTCCTTGACAATACCCCTCAAGATGGTGGTTTTTTTTAGCATACTAATCTCGAAATCTTGTAATTCATATCAAATTGCTCGGTTGAGCTTAACAGACTTTGTTGGCATGTAAAGTTTTAGAGTTCCACCTTAAAAGGTTAACACATTATAGGAAAATCCCAAACACTTTATATATTGATCTTTTGTTTAATATTTTTTCAATATGGGACTTTTCTCTCTCAATATACCCTCACAAGATTGTGGCTAGTTGAAACACACCAATCTTAAAAATAACGAGTGCAATGCTCGTAAAGGAAGAAGAGCACAATGCTCAAGGAGGAAGAAAAGGTAGGCAGCTGAAAAATCCCAGTATCGTATAGACTCAGTTAGAGTATGTTCTAATATCATATTAAGGCTTGACGTTCTACGTTAAAAGGCTAACATGTCAACGGGTAGCTCAAACACTTTATACATTGGTTATTTATTAAATATGGGATTTATCTATTGACGAAAGCGACGACACATGAATTACAATGACACAAGATATATACAAACTTCCAAATTCCATCTAACACAAGTACAAAACAAAGCACAAAACAACACAAACTCAACAACAATTCCAATGTTCCACAAATACAAACGAACATAATTAAGCTACAAGCCTACAACTTCCAAGTTCCAATCAACAAAAATTAGAAACAAGCCCGCAGTCACAAAGTACACAACACCACAGGGCACAAAGACAACACAAATTCAATAACAATTCTAAAAATACAGCCGATATAATGAAGCTACAATTTTCAAGTTCCAATTACGAAAAGCTAGAGGATAGAGCCACAATCATCACGGCTAAAGAGATCATGGTCCAAGAATGAGCTCAACCATCTTTGGAGTTAAAGAACCACGGATCAGCCAAGTATATCTCCTAATATCACTTTTTATATTCTTTGCAGTATCTTTCTCTGCTATGATTCTTTTTTACTTCTCAATTATAGTTGCAGAACCACTTGAAAATGTGCTAGCAGTAGCTTGAGAGGACAATGAAACAACGATTGTTGCAGTAGAGTCAACAGAAATCGATGACTGAGCTTTTGGTTCGCTATCATCGAATTCCTGATACAATTTGTAACAACTTGTCAAAGTATCAGTCAATTTTTCTGAGTGTAAAGTTCCCTAAGAAAAAAATTCAAGGTGCCCATTTTGTATCTGGAATCAAACACGGTAGCAATCAACAATATCTGGTTCACAACGGCCCAATTCCCCAATATTGTCATACTTTGCCCTCATTTTAATGGACATGTATCCAATAGCGCGATCGGTAGTAATTTCACTTGCTACCAAATCAGCTAAAAAGCCACACACTTCCCTAGATATACTATAGAGCTAACTTGTAATGAAATATTGAATTTCAAAATGATCTCATAGAAATTCTTTAAGAATCTAATGAAGACTTCTGCGTCTTTTTTTTGAAGGCACAGCCTTTTTCAACCCCGATAACCTAAAATAATTGAGTTTAAGACCTGGATCGGTTTACTCAATTTTGATGGGTCAGATGATCCAACCCGTAACCCGAGTCGGGATGTATTTGAGCAACCCACTACCGACCAATTGAGAGACGGGTCAAATCGGGTTAATGGACCCCATTTTTTTTTTTTTTTTTTTTGGGGTGGGGTAGGGCACTTTTTCTAACGCGTAAAGCCCGCTACACGATTCCCTCTACCGACCTTAATCCAGGAAATCGAAGTAGGCAATTGATTTTGGAAAATGGAAACCCGTATGTATTGGCTCCGACCCACGTGAACCTCATTTCTTCAATCAGGTCTGCCTAACCGGCACCACCACTACGAAAAGTTTATTCTGGCAAATATATTGGAATCCAGATTATCCACGTCCCCTCAACTTGTGAGCCTTGTTAGATTCCGTCCCGAATTTTTGAGGCCCCAAAACCCTCTCCTCCTTCAATTTGATCTCCCGCAATCAGAATTCGTGAACTACAATCAACATTTACCCCCATTTTCTCTCTCACTGTCGAATTCGACTCTGGACTGCTTAGTCTTTGTTGAGTTGGCGGCTGTATTGTCTTCTGAGATTTGTTGGCGTTTAGGGGGAAAAAATAACCTAATTTGTCATAGTTTGGAATTCATGTTTTCTAATCGGTTATGCTTTTGTTTATGTAGTGGCGGCGGAAGGCAGTTCAGTTCTTCGTCTCTTGGGTGTTTTTCTTATTGGTTTCTTGTAATTTAATGATTTTGCAATCCACTTCGAATACTTCACCCCTTTGCTCTGATTTTTCACAGAAAAAGCCGTTGTGGGCTTTTTCTTCCCTGCCTCATCTTCCCTCTACCTGCTTTTGTTCGTGTAAAAATAACAGTTGCTACCATGGAGTTTGTCGGCATGGAAACGTGATAACCCGGAATAAAAGGATAATAAAAAATGTGAGATGGGCAATTATACAGGTGCAAGCTTGCCATGGTGGGAAATCCCAATCCCACTTCACCATAGACCCCAAAAACTTTGCCAATGCTACCCGACGGGGGGCTAAAAACATAATCTTGAAGCAGTTTTCCGATGATGAATTCGATTGCACTTCATCTGTTGATGCTACAAGTAGTAGCGGCAATAACAGTACGTGTGGTAGTTACTACGGTTCTGGTTTTGCGGAGGACCCCATTGTAGATAAGTTAAGAACTCAGCTTGGGGTGATACACCCAATCCCAACCCCTCCTCTAATAAACAGCAACGTTGTCGGCCTTTTTGCCTTCTTCTTTTTCATAGGGGTTGTTTTCGATAAGTTATGGACCTCTCGGAAGAGGAATGTGGGGCCTAACATTAAGCCTGGGAGTTGGCCACAGGTTTCTGCCAACTTATCCATGTTTCTTGAGAAGGATTTGCAGAGGAAAGAATCAGTGGAATGGGTGAACATGGTGCTGGGGAAGCTATGGAAGGTCTACAGGGCTGGAATTGAGAATTGGATCATCGGCTTGCTGCAGCCTGTCATTGACAATATCAGGAAACCGGATTATGTACAGAGGGTTGAGATCAAGCAGTTCTCTCTGGGCAATGAGCCATTGTCCGTCAGGAGTGTCGAGCGTCGCACTTCCCGTCGCACAACGATTTGCAGTGAGTGTTTTCTACAACTTGACACAAGAATGGGGACATATTCATTTCCTGCACCCCACCCCACACCCCCCCCCAAAAAAAAAAAACCAAATTGACGTGTTGTTTGTTAATATATCGGTTAGCAGAGAATAGGGGAATGATAAATATGATATATGTAATTGTTGGGCTCTTTTCTTCAGAACTTGGCTGGTTGCTATGAGCTAAAAAAATAGGAGCTTCAGGAGTACAGCCATGCTATCAACTAAATGTACCCATTTTTCTTGCCTTCATAATTGGACATGACTAATCTAGTTTGAACATAGGGTTGAATTTTGCTAAGGCTATCCAATAGACAAAATACTAGACTGTGAAGTGAGTGGAAACCTCTTTATTGATTAACTTTTTGCTCTGTAAGAAAATTTGCTTTTGCTGCCCTGCAGAATCTTCAAGTGTGTGCATGTCACATGTAACCATAGATGTCAATTTAACCAACGTTGAATTTCTGAAAATTGAGACCTTCATGATTAACAATTTGTTTATGGCTTCAATATCTTTTGGTATTGGACTGCATTTCTGTGGAATATTCCCAAGGTAAGCTGAAGCTTGAGTTAGAATGAACTAGTGAACAGTCAATATATAGTGAACTTTCATGTAACTGAAGTTAAATTTTCAATATATTTGCAAAGACAAGGTTCAAGATTTGGTAAAAGGTAACACCAATATGCAAAAAACTTCCAGATAACGAAGAAAAGTTTGAATAACGAGACTGCCCAGAACATCTTGAATGTGGGTACTAGTAACACTTTGTCCAGGGAGTACGTATAGGCTATACGGATAAATTTGGCTGTTGTAGTAGTTCATATAAAGATTTGGGACCTATAATCCCTGCGGTTTTGAGGAACCTTTACTGAGTACATCCAAGCAGTGGAACCCTTTTTTTTTTTGGGTGTTAAATCATACATCATTTCAGATAATAGTTTGTAGCTTTTCCATTCTGACTTTGGTTACTTCTACTTTTTTTCTAGTCATTAATGTACCGCCATATGTTAATGAGATTTCCATGGTTGGTATCGACAGGCTCATGATCTAAAATGAATAGCTTGTCTCAATCTGTATACCTGATTGATTGAATATGTAGAATTACATGTAATGATGATCTTTCCCTTTTTTCCTGCGACCAAGATACCAGATAGGCCTCCGTTATACTGGTGGTGCGCGTATGCTATTAATGCTGTCACTAAAATTTGGCATTCTTCCCATCGTTGTGCCAGTTGGTGTGCGAGACTTTGATATCGATGGAGAATTGTGGGTCAAATTGCGATTAATTCCATCAGAACCATGGGTGGGAGCTCTTTCCTGGGCATTTGTTTCTCTTCCAAAGATAAAATTTGAATTGTCACCATTTCGCTTATTCAATCTTATGGGTACGTAATAATTTCATATGTTCCATAACTTTTCTAAATCCATTTCTGGCAAGGAAACTGAATGCATTAGTGAAAAAACATGAGAATTGGTAGAGCAGAATTCATTTGCATGAAAAAGCCTAGCATGTTGGATTAGATTTTTGTTTTTTTTTTTTAATTGTTTCTGTGACAAGACTCCCTGTGGGTGTTGTTTCTTAATTCTTATTGGGAAACATTTCATTCGTCATTCAAAATGCACTGTGAACTTTATAATTGAGTTGCATGAAAAAGCCTAGCATGTTGGATTAGATTTTTTTATTTTTTTTATTTTTAAAATTGTTTCTGTGACAAGACTCCCTGTGGGTGTTGTTTCTTAATTCTTATTGGCCATTCAAAACGCACTATGAACTTCATTATAATGTTGCAGGTGATAGCTTATGGAAAGAAAGCAGAAATTTTGGACAATGTTTTGATTTTATTAAAAGGAATGGTGTACATATGATGTTGCAAATGATGTTAAGTAAACGAAATAGAACAATACTACACAAAGAACTTACACAATATTTACACACAACACACATGGCAGGATCCTGTTTTAGTACACATCACATCACTTTTAAATCAATGGCAATCACATGGGTTATGGGACATATGCATTGTGTGAAATTTTGTGTACACGTGCTGTTTAAAAGTAGAACTCTTCAATGAAATAATTATCTTTAACTTGCTAGAAAAACCAAGGTAAATATTAGAAAGTAGTTAATAGAGTACGAGATACTAAAACAATTTTCAAACTTAATCTAGTTGACGTATTTTCCATTCTCATTCGGATACTCCGTTCTCTTAAAACTTAAAGGATGTTGGATTCTCTTTTTGAAAGTGACTTACAAAAAGAAATTATAAGTTAGTGAAATGAGTGGTGTAGATATAATGGAAATTTGAAATTTGTGGTTATAAATAAGTAGTTGTCAAATCAGTGGTCAAATCAGTGGTAGATGACTTATAAAGAGATATGTTAAAAGAGGATCAAACAAGCATTTAGTCTAGTTTATTCACTTATTTAAGCTGCTTGATTAATATTCCTCTGAACCGGCAACAGTTCATGTGTTCAATTTGATGTCGGTTCTTTCCTGGGCATTATATGTCCAATGATTCCGGATTAACCTGTTGAGATTGATTTAATATATTGTTCAGTCAACTTTCTTCTTGGCTTATGTTTTCAGCTAATTATTGTTATTGACAAGATTTCCTTTTCATGATGCTTCTGGCGACATTCAGCAATACCTGTCCTCTCAATGTAAGTGAAGTTTCCCCTGGCTATTATTAAGATTTACCAAATGTGCCCCCTAAATGTTGAAACTGGATATTTATCTATTTTTACTCTAGTTTATCATTCTTCTTTCTATTGAGTGTTTAAAGAATTTAGTTTTTAATGTAATAAAGCTAATAATTATTGTGGATCTTCTTTTTCTTACTTCTGGGATGAAATTGTATACGTACTGGAACTTTCTATAATAATTCTAGAAACACAAATAACTTGTACCTTGATTCTCTGCACTTTCTGGCAGCAGTTCATTGCTTCTGTAGGTCAGGCTTGAATGTGTTACTTGTAACATTTCCTAAGTTACTACTGTCTGTTCTTGATATTCAATTTTCTATTAACTTAAAATTAAGTTCATTCGTAATCTGAACTAAATGTTTTAGCTTTCCAGGTTTTTGACAAAACTTCTCACCGAGGATTTACCTCGGTTATTTGTGCGCCCAAATAAGATTGTTCTAGATTTTCAGAAGGGAAAAGCTGTTGGACCTCTTCCAAACGATTTAAAATCTGGAGAAATTCAAGAGGGAAATAAGGACTATGCTGGAGAATTGTCCGTGACTGTTCTAGACGCCCGGAAACTCACTTATATTTTCTATGGTATGAAGTTCCCCTCAAGATTATGGCTCCAAATTATCATACTTGACTATCCAGTCATTCTCAGCTCTCTTCATAAGTTGGGATTAGCTTTTCTGAAAGAATTTCCTGCTGATTCTCTTAACTGTTGTTTGCTCCTCGTGATAATGCAATTCTGTATGTCTGTGTGACATTATATCATTCCATGTTCAGGCAAAACAGACCCATACGTTGTTCTGAGACTGGGAGATCAAGTAATACGCAGTAAAAGGAACAGTCAAACCACAGTCACTGGACCTCCAGGCCAGCCAATCTGGAATCAGGTAAGTTATTCATCCAAATCATCTGCTGAATCTACAGCTCATAAGAAACTGTACCACAATAAGAAGTTCTGCTTGTGCTTCCAACCATAATGCAATAATCCCTTTTTACAGGATTTTCACATGTTAGTTGCTAACCCTAGGAAAGAAAAATTATACATTGAAGTGAAGGATTCTCTTGGATTTGCGGATTTGTCAGTCGGCACTGCCGAGGTAAGATGTTTTAAAATTTGCAAACTGAGATTGTTTCAAGATTATAAATTCCCCTTTATTGGGTCGGTTTTTTCTTTTTTCTTTTCCTTTTTCTTTTTTTTTTTT
>CAVNYN010273593.1:0-14432 GCA_963692815.1 Nyctanthes arbor-tristis
ACAACCCCCCCCCCCCCCCCCGCTCCCCACACACACACAGAGATATAAATATAAAATATATATATATATATATATATCTAAATAATTAATTTCTATTTTTCGCCCACCACACATTCTTTTGTTCAAAGTAAATAAAGACTTGAGGGCAAAATTGTAATTCTACATTTCTACCAATCTTTGTCTTTTCCACTTCTTTGGTCAAAATTCTGGAGCCAAAAACATGTCGCTTACCCACCAAAAGAGAACCAATATTCCCAAATTATTATATAACGTTCACAAGACTGCAAATATTCCTCCAAAATTTCTTAGATCAAACTATTAAAGATGGATTATCACGTCGCTTGTTTCAAATAACAATTTTGCTAAATTTTAATTAGTATATCTTTTTCTTCTTTTCTTTTTAGACATTTGACAAGATTAGTTGGAAGCTAAATTTTGAGCCTGCTATTGTTGTAAATTGTATTTATCGTTTAATATTTTTCTTGATTTTGTATTTTAAATGGAACAATTATTAACATTTTATTAACTTGTTCATTGGTGATCAGTTCATGTTATTGGGCTTTTGATTTACTGGTTGTGGTTTAGTTATTGAGTTAAAAATGATTCAAAGAGCTTAGGTAATATAATGAGTTCTAATGATTTGGTTTGAATTAACATATTAACTCTTTGAATCCTGATCATTTCTTTTTTTTGTTTTTTTTTTCAATTTTGGCTTGGCAAGAATTCTTGTGAAAAGAGTCAGTAGACAAATAGACAATCATTGAGTTTTTGAAGTAGATATGGTGAAGCAAGTGACAAAGCCTAAATTGTGTTTCGTTTGTTAAAACCTTATGATGATATTTCATGTAATATTATATATTATGTGTGTCAATTACTGTTAGTTGTCTATGTAAACTTTCATCTTTATCGTTATTACTCAGTCATATTGCTTGAAAAGTCTAGATCCGTCACTTAAGCCCTTACACATCAGTTGCTTCAGCTTCAAAATTATCATGAGTATGTAAGAAAGCAAGCTGATAAATAGTTAAAAAGCCATTCATAGAACTCTATATGAAGGTTATGTTCCAATGAAGTAAACTTGAAGCTGAAGCAAATGATCCAGATTTTGAACATATACTTAATAAAAATTAAACATATATTTCGTTAATTTAAGTTAATTGAAAATTAGAATTGTAATTTTTTCTTAATTTCCCCCTATAAGTATCAATAATTACGACTACCTTTCCTTAAAAAAAATGACTACTTTTATGTATTATATTAATTTATATCATCTTCACATTATCTGATTTTATTGATTTTAAATAAAAAATAATTTTAGACTACATGACACCGCATAACCAACAATTATTTATAAAATGCCATTTATTTAATTTTTGTCAAAAAATAAAATAATATTTATTTGTTTTAACAATAACAATCGGGTTAAAATTTACAGTAAATTATAGTTACTTTAACATGATAAAAGAGCAAAACTACATTACCATTTGGTTGATGCCAAAAATTAATAAATCCTATTGGGTAATGTAAACTTATAAAATTTCATCATATAAAAAACACTACAAGGAATAAGCCTAATAGCCGTGACTCGCGTCGTTGCAAAATATGTGTATGTCGTCGTAAATGTGTGATAGCAGCGACAAAGTAGCCAGCGAATGTCGCGGTTAAAAACTCGTGGTAGTAGATCTATAGTGGCGACTCGTGTCGCCACAATCTAGGAGCCACCTAATAGAGGCGACACAGTCTCGGCTATATGATCGATGGGTTTCGATCATTAAAAAAAAAAAAAATTTAACCCCACCCACAACTATTTACCCCTGCCCGACCACCCGCCCCGGGCCACCCTAGCCCAGCCTCATAGTCCAGTCCTTTTCCATCTATATTTAATTAAATATTATTTACCCATGTGAGGAGTCGAAGTCAGCACTTTGAATACAAAGATATAGTACTTCACCAATTGAACTAGCTTGACTTTTGGTTATTACCTTGCTTTTATAATATATATTATATAGATTATTATAACTATAGTGACGAATATCTTCCCTATAACAACGATTTTCCATCGCCAAATACAAGAAAAAAGGCGAGAAATTTTTCCGCCAATTATATAAAGACGATATTTATGTGTCGTTATTTTAGACAAGAAATATAGCGATGACTTTTATACGTCGCCTCTATAGATACAAATATACAGAGGTGACATCATTTGTCGTCTCTATAGATACATCCTACAGCGACAACATTTTGATGTCGCCGGTATAAGCTGATGACTGTTGCGGCGACTTAAAATCGTCGTTGTAGCCAACGTTATAGCAACAACATCTGACGTCGTCGCAAAATATCGCTGTTATAGCTCCTGTTTCTTGTAGTGAAAAAAAGAAAAAACACTTACAAAATTATTTATTTTTAAATAATTTAATGTGTATAATTCAATAATAATATGATAATAAAACTTAGGGTTAATTTCACAAATCCCCCAACCTTTCAGTTTAGTCTCAATTTCGTTCCCAACTTTTTTTGTCACCCACAGCCCCCAGCATTTGATATATATATATATATATATAAATCGTCCATTTTTATACTATTTTACCAAAATTTTAACAAATGGACGATTATACCCCTTTAAACCTTTTAAATTTTTTTAAAAAAAGTTTGAAAATAATAAAAAACCTAAAAACCACCCACGTCCTCCTCCCCCCTTCGGCCGGAAGTTCGGCTGCCAGTCGACCGCCAGAGTTGTTGCTCCGACAGCACAAATACTGCCGGAAATGGCAGCAATTTTACTGCCAAAATGGGGGAGAGAATCCCCCCATTTCGCTACTGGAAATGGCAGCGAAATGGGGGGAGAACTCCCCTCCATTTGTGCTGCACCAGCAACATAGATGCTGTCGAAAATGGCAGTTCGGCAGCAAAATTGCTGCAGAACCCCCCCTATTTCGCTGCCATTTCCGACAGCGAAATGGAGGGGATTCTCCTCCCCATTTGTGCTTTCGGAAATGGCAGCAAAATTGCTGCCATTTCCGGCAGCATTTGCTGCCAAAATGGGGGGGATCCCCCTATTTCGCTGCCGAATCCCCTCCTATTTTGGCTGCTCCGGCAGCACAAATGCTGCCATTTCCGGCAGCAAAAATTGCAGGGAGGAGGATCCCCCATTTCGCTGTAGGAAATGGCAGCGAAATGGGGGGATTCTCCCCCCATTTGTGCTGCTCTGGTAGCACAAATGCTGCCAGAAATGACAGCAAAATTGCTGTCATTTCCGACAGCATTTCCTGTTGAAATGGGGGAGGGGGAGAAGCTTAATTCTTCATAAAACAGAAATTTTCTTCCCTCGGGTATTAAGCATTTAGTGAAATTAAGCTTCTCTACCCATCTACAGAAAAAAAAAGATATGAGAGAGAGAGAGAACTAATCAGCCACTTATTATGAAGAATTATTAGAGGCAATCAAAATATAATTTTAGTCAAGTAAAAATTTATGGATGAAAAAGAAAATATCCAAGGCGCGGCAAAAGATTATTTATCTTACTGTGATTTGTTCCATTCATAATAATGCATTGACACAAATGGAGATGCCTCAGAGAAGAAAGCATGCTGATCAGATGAAAAAAATGTGGCGATTAAAAGCATTAAAGCTTAAATCAAGGGCCTCCAAATTTCTCAATTTTGAAAGTTCGCCAAATCCTACATATATGGGTAAAAAAAAGTAAGAAAAGTCTCCCAAAAAAAATTAATAATAAATGAATAAAATAAATAGGACAATGTCAAAGTAATTTTTTTTTCTTTTAAAGAAAAGATAATGTTAAAGTAATTAATTAGTTGGCTAAGTGGAGAATTTATCAGGAGAGACAGCATCAAACCTTCTTTTTCAATCCACCCTGTGATAATATTCGTAGCAACGAGAGATTCCTTAATCCTTTAAAGAGAAGAAAGACGGAGGCATTGAAATTCCAATCGCCTAATCTCCAATTCCTCTTAGCATCGCCTAGATTGAGTTGGATTACTCAACCCCTATTATTGCTACAGCTAAATCCTTCAAACTGGCAACAATCAGATTTAGCATTAAAACCCACCCATGTAAGTAGTGATCTTCCATTTGGGCTGTTAATACTTGCTTTGAGATGTAAAAGAGCAAGTCTTCTTCTTCTCAACGTCCTAAACAGTTACCATTCAGTAACATCAACATCACTAAACACACCCAAAACATAGTTACCATCTTTTTTAATCGCAACCACACTTAATTCTCATTGTGGATATCCCTTTTTGAAGGAGAGCTCATTGCATAGTCATTAACCTGTTACTTTTCATAAGCAGTAAAAAGGCAATCTTTCTATAAAAAAGGGCGTCCGCTCCTAATAATTCAGCAAAAGCAAATTCCCCCACCAAAAATAAAAGCAGGCCAACTCAAAAATCGTGTAACCACTTATGAATTTTGTTGTCATTTTCAATTGGGTGATCTGTTAGCTCAACTAGTGGAGGATTATAAATGTATCGATTTGTTTGAGTTCCATTGGAGATTAAGTAATTCAATAAGAGAGCTTGGTATACCAATTCGCTCCGCCCTACACCCACCCCCGAGACTATGCTTCAACAAGAATCAAACAAGGGTAGATTTTACGTAGGGCAGAGGCTGGTTTTTTTGCGGTGATCGTGGAAAAGTTTAGCATTACTGAAACTCAAAAATCATATAAAAACCCATATTTCTCCCAGCCCATTGGATTTCGGAATAATCCCCTCCACAGGTTAGAAACCCCCTAACCCAGAGCCAGAATCTGCCGGCTAATTCAAAACCCCCGGCGTTAAAACAAATCCCGTCTGCCTTTGATCTCAGATTAATCAACCATCTACCGGAGATAAAACCTGTCGCCATTGAATTACTACCCGTAGTCAAAGCAGAACCGCGCCCCTTTGTCGTGCTAGAATCAAACATATTTGCATTAGGTTGTAAGGTAATGTCTCTTCTTGTTTTGCCCTTTTAATCAAGAATATCTCAAAGCAAGTTTAATGTGCGGGAAAAAAGTTAAGGGGAAAAACGAGAGGGGAGGGGAACCTATTTTAAAATATGTATAGGGGAAAAAATTGGGGAGAAAACATATTAAATGATTTTGTTTATTTTTTAAATTTTTTTACAAATTATTTTGTCATTTTTTTATCAAACAATTGTATTCAATTTTTTATAAAATATTATTTTTTTAAAATTTATTACTTTTTTAAGGAAGAAAGTGGGGGTATGGGGGGTGGTTGGGGGGAGTAGCCCCTCTTTTACCTTCCTTCCTTCCTCCATACATTAATTCGTTTTGTTGAGGAAAAACTCAAATTTCCCACATTAAACTTGCTCTTGCCTATTATATGGAAAGAAAGTTTGGCATTAAAATGACGTCAAATTTGGCTTTGATTTGAAGAAAGAATATTTTAGTGAATTCTAAATCTAGGCCGCTATAAAGCAGCATTTTTTGAGATAAATGTTTCATTGATCACTAAACTTTGTATGATGCCTTTAATAACTCATTAAAATTTAAAATGTCATTATATACCACTAAACTTTACAAAGTTTTTCTCATTACTCACTTATGACACATCTGTTATATCATGTGGACGGAAGTACTTATTTGGTAGACGAAACGCTTATGTGGCGTAAGAATTGTTGTAAATTTGAGGCCAGAAATTTAAGTAATCAAACAATCAATCTAAACTAGAAGTGTAGAAACTTTAAAATAGAGGAAGAACACATGCAAAAACTCCCCAGTGCTTCAGAGACTCTTAACTCACACTGCATTGGGTTGACTGATCTATAGAATTTACATATTGACACTCCATTTCATCAAGAAGAAATCAAACCCAACATGTTTACAAGGCACAGATTGAAGAACCACATGTCCTTTCTCGAACAATAGCCTAAGCTAGTAATCTCAAGATATAATATGCACTCAAATCTCTCAAAATTCTCTACCTTTCCACTGAGACTTTGCAAGTTTCACAAAGAAAATATGAAAAGGAATTAGTGCAGAAGAGAGATGACAATACCAGAGTGTGCGGTTGTTCCCAGGAGAAAATAAAACTGACTCTCTGCCTTCTTAGATAAGAATGGACTTTTTAATTAGATCGGTTTACATCCAATGGTCAAAAGGCAGCCATGCGTAATTGTCTCCTTTACTTTCTTAAGCGTGAATTGATAATACGTTTTGCAAGCATATTAGACCCTTTAATCTCCACCTTGCTTGCATAAACTGGTTCCTTTCTCATGGAATGAAATATCAATAAGAATTCTACATTTTCCTGCTTTTATTACCTGCAACACACAAACGAACATAACAATAGACATGCAAACTCAACCATAATTATGTAGCATGCAATCTGATTCACATAGAATACTTCATAGACACTAAAGCAAATGCATACAGAACATCTCATATAGATAACAACAAAGATGAAATTTAATCCTACACTACATACATTGTTCACATAGAACTAACATTAGCATGGTTGTTTGGAGTAGAAATTTTAGCCAATTTAACTTCACCAGTTTCAATAAGATCTCTAATGAAATGGTATTTCAATCAACATGCTTAGACTTATTGTGAAGCATTGGATTTCTACTGAAATAAATGGAACTTTGGTTATTAATATGAATAGTAAAAGAAGATGCTATCTCCTTATTAGTCATTGAATAAATGAACCCATGTTATGTATTTATATATATCAACTCATTCTCCAATGTAGTGATGCCAACTACTGGAGACTAGTATGCAGTCTAGATAAATATCACCACTCATAGTAAAAGAATCATCCATATAACATAACTGACATATTGAACCTTTTAACCAAAACTCTTTTTTCAATGCATCAAAAACAACAATATACTCATCTTCTGTCGTAGATAAAGCAATCAATTTCTGAAGCTGAGGTTTCCAACTTACATAAGAATTACCAATCATAAAGATGTAAGAAGATGTTGATTTTCTTTTAACTAAATCACATGTAAAAACAGAATCTGAAAAATCTCTAAGACAAATATTATCTGTGACTTTGCTGAATTTAAGACCAAGATCATGTGTATTTTTTGAGATATCTCAAAAAGCTTTTCATAGCTTCCAAATGAAGCTCGCCAGGATTAGACATGTATTTTCTTAGGATGCTAACAGATTAGGCTAAATCTGGTCAAGTACTAATCGCTAAGTCGACACACCCTATAGCATTAGCATAAGGAATTTTTGCCATTCTATCTAATTCTTCTTGATTTTTGTGAGAGTGAACAGCAGAGAGTTTATAATGGGGAGCAAGAGGTAAAGTATTAACTTTTGCGTTTGAAAGATTAAATCTCTCTAGAATTTTCAACACATAAGCAGATTGATTTAAATGCAAACCATCACAACTTCTACCCCGTTTAATGTTCATCCCCAATATTCTTTTGGCTGGACCCAAATATTTCATATCAAATTGATCCATTAAGTCATGTTTCAGCCTTTGAATATCTTTTATATTATGACTTGCAATGAGTTTATCATCAACATAAAAAATTGAGATATATCGAATTCCAAGGACCACTGCCCTTAAAGAATAAGCAGGGATCATAATTGCTTTTAGAGAATCCCAAATCTTTGATATAAGACTCAAATTTCTTATACCATTGTCTTAGTGCCTGTTTAAGGCCATAAAAGGGATTTCTTCAAAAGACATACTTTGTGATGATCCTATTTTACCTCAAACCCTTTTGGTTGCTCCACATAAATTATCTCATCTAAGTCTTCATGTCACAAGGCTGTCTTAACATCCAGCTGCTTTACCCCAATTGTACTGAGCAACTAAGGCTATAAGAACTCTAATAGAAGTGTATTCACTCCAGGAGAGAATACTTCATTATAATCCAGCCCTTCCTTTTGAGAGAACCTCTTAGCCACAAGCCTAACCTTATATCTCTTACGCTCGCTACCATATTCTTCCTCTTTAATTTTGTATATCCACTTACAGTCAACTACCTTTTGGTTTTTGGGACTATCTACTATAGAACCCAGGTCTTATTCTTGTGAAGAGAATTAATTTCATCTTGCATGGCATTAATCCATTTATTGGCATCTTTTCCTGATACATCTTCTTCAAAGGTAATAGGTTCATCATTCAATTGTTCCCCAATGGTGAATAAGGATACAAAGTCATCGTTTTTATATCTAGTTGAAGGTCTCTAGGGACTCTCCTCTCTCCATCCCTAACTAGTTGATAATCTTGAATTGGGTTAGCAAGATCATTATCATTATTATTAGACTGACCATTTTCCTCCACATGTTTAGAATCAGAATTCTGATTATGATTAGAATTTCCAGTATGCTTTACCTAAATCTGGTCATCATTAATAGTAGTCTGCTCATCAAGATCAGCCAACTCCTGAATCAGAACCTGTTTAGTTTTAATCTGATTAGGACTATTCACATTAGGTAAAAGGCAAGGCATGACATCCTCTTTGAATACTACATCTCTACTAATAATGACTATAAATCCTTGTGACTCTTTAACCCACAATCTATACCCTTTCACCCCTTCCTTATATCCAAAAACACACACTTGAGAGATCTAGCCTCAAGTTTACCCTTAGTTTTATTTTGATGTACATTAGTTGCACACCCAAAAACCCTCAACATGAAATAACTGAGAAGGTTACAAGTCCAAATAAATTTAGGTATTTGCTAATCAATGACTCTAGATGGACTTCTATAAATGAGGAATGTGGCAAATTTCACCACTTCTCCCCAAAATACTTTAGGCATACCAGAACTGAGAAGCATACACCTAACTTTATTCAATAAAGTCCTATTTATTCTCTTAGCTAAGTCATTTTGTTGTAGGGTATAAGCCACAGTTCTGTGCCTCAGAATCCTAAAAGCTTTACAAAGTGTATGAGGCTGTATTATAGAATTTGAGTCCATCGTCTAATACATGCATTATCCTTCATTGTTTATTCAAGCTATATTTAGGAGTGTGCAAAAAAAATGGGGACCAATTGAACCGACCTGGAATAGGACCGAACAGACTGGTCCCAGTCCGGGTTTTGGCCAAAATAACTGGCTTTTGGTTATTTTGGCCATAGACTACTCGGCCCGGACGGGTCTCATGTTTCTTTTGAAAATATGAAAAAACCAGTTAAAGACCGTTGACCTTTTTTAAATTGAAAACTCCCAACACAGCAAGCCAGCGACGCTATCAGAATTTCCGAAATCCCTAATTTCATTTCACATCACACACCCACTTTCGTTTCAATTTTTCAGCAGCCGTGTGCTGTCCCACTGTCGACTGTCGACCCGACGGAACCCTACCTCTCTTCAAACAGCTCAAGCTGCCGGAACAACTCCTAAATCCTAATCCCAAAAACTCCAGCTCGTCCTCTACAATCTGCATCCAATTCGTGAGTCTGTCCCGTGTTGTCGCTCGTGCCGCTTGTTCCCTGAGCTTCGTCGCAATGTGAGTGTTTGTTGGGTGATAAAAGTGGTTGTTGATTGTGAAACTGAAACCATAAACTCCTCACAGATTGGTTATGAGATTGGTTATTGAAGCTGTGATTAGTTACTAGGTTTTTGTCTTTAATAGATTTGTACCTATGGAATTCTATTTTGTGTTAGACTATTTAAGTGTATGATTGGTGATTATGCAAGTAGACAACCGTAATAAAGATTGAATGGAGTAAGAGCATATTTGGCTTTGATTGAATGTACTATTTTATTGCCTTTCATTGGGCAGTCGCAAGATTGTAGAATGATTTTGCTGGCCTTGTGGATTTGCTCATCACTCATCATATGGATTTTGGAGCGAATTTGGTCTTGTTTGGGTAGAATTTGGTAATGAGATATTGATAGAGTTGATGGAAATTCATCGTTTGTAATGTGGTATGATACTTTTGGATTCCTTGCAAAATTGAAAATGGTGGATTTCCTTTTAATTATCTTCACTTCTTGAATATGAATATTTCCTAGTTAAAGTATATTTTGTTTTCAAAATTATATGAATATAAATTTCGGTTGTAACTTTTTAACATGCATTGCGTTGAGAAGCTTGATGCTAGTGGGCGGAAAATTGGTCTTGGTGTTATATTTGGCTGAAATTTGATTGAGATTGATAGTTGTGGTAGCTAGTGGTGAAGTTTGAGAGAGAGTTTTGAGATTTGCAGATTCTTCCCGACAAATTGTTCACTGTTAATTGAAGTTCGATCTTCTTTTCTTAAAACTTATTGCTTGGTCATATTAATTTCATATGTTTCTTGATTTCTGGGTAATAAATTAAGCCTAGTTCTCGAACAAAGTTTGAGTTAGTTTGATTGATTTATTTGGGGGTCTTCACTTACATATTTTAGAGTCGAGAAATTTTTTTTCACAAGCATGGGAAAGCCTTAAAAAACAACCAAGTCCATTACCCAAGCCCGAGTCGAGACTGAAACTATTTAGGCTTGTCATTTTTGGGACCGGGACCGGGACCGAACCAAAGGTGTTTGGTCCAGTCTTGATCCTTCAAAAACTCAGGACCGAAACCATTTTGCACAACCTTTGCCATATGTACTGGATGTAACATATTTTCCTGTGTGTTATACGTTGGAAGCCTAATACAAACTTAAAAAATTCACCCGTGCAGCCTAATGCAAACTCTAAAATTTTCTTCAATGTTTTCCTTAGTAGTATTTTTTTTTTGTGGACCATTTTCTGTCTCCATTAATGAAATATATTATATTATGGGTAGCACCTATATTATGTTTTTACACACACGTCAATGATCAAATATTATTACTTAAAATCTTTTTATGCAGTCATATTTAATCTTCTTGAATTTTTTATATTATCTGGTATTATCATTCCCTACAAAGCACTGGTGAAATAACTAGTTAGCATAAAGTTATTAAGAGGCCCAATTTTAAAATTTGTTTAGGACTCTCAAAATCTTTGGGTCGGCCCTAGTAACAGCAAATCTATTTGTACACTCAACTTTTACTTCATTTTTTGGGTAATTTTACCATATACTCAAGATATATATATTGGGAATTATTAGTTAAAACACTGTTATTTGTTGAACACTATGAAAATTACGGCAAAAAGTTATTAGTAAAGTGACTACGGTGAAATTACGGCCATACACGTCCCTTATGAAGTTATTCCTCAAAATAAATTACATTTATCTTAATATATTTAATTAAAAAATTGCATATTGAAAAATTACATTAAATATGTGACTTTTTAATTAAATGTAACTTTTATATATGTGACCTTTTATATGTAATTTTATAATCAAATGTGTCCTTTTTTATTTGTCATCCTATAAAATGTGACCTTTTAAATATAATGATGACAAAATTTCTCAATATGTGACTTTTTAATTAAAAAGTCACACCTACATGCTTTTTATATATATGACTTTTTTATTTACGTAGGAAACTTTTTTTATGAAAATATAATGGTGAGAAAATTTCTCGATATGTGACTTTTTAATTAAAAAGTCACACCAACATGACTTTTATACATGTGACTTTTTTTATTTTTGTACGAGACTATTTTTATGAAAATATAATGATGAGAAATTTCTCAATATGTGACTTTTTAATTAAAAAGTTACATTTCTTGCTCTTTTGCAAGTCAGCTCTTGGATTCTTTTTCGTTTTCATATTTTAATCTTTTCTCGACTCAAAATCATTATGGCATTGGATTAGGCTTATGTTAATCTCACATTGGAGGGAGAAGGAGGGGGCTAGGATCTTGGGAGAGATGAGTCTACCGAGTCAGTGAGTGAAGTTCTGTAGTTTGCTTGCGTGGACGGTTCCCCACTGATAGGACTATCAACATGGTTGCATTGAAAAATACTTTGGCTTCTATTTGGCCGCCGATGAAGGGGATCTGCATTAAGCAGGTTAAGACGTCGTTATTCATGTTCCAGTTTTTTCATAAGCTGGATATGAAAGAACCTTGTGCTTGAACACAGTCCATGTACTTTTGATTAACATGTATTACTAAGGCGGTTGGAGGCCAATGAAAATCCCTTTAAGGTTGAGCTTAATCACATGGCGTTTTGGGTGCAAGTACACGACTTCCAGATTGGCTGTATGTCTGCGCATGTTGTAAAACACATTGGGGAATATTTGGAACTATTCTTGGAGTCTGATTTGAAAATTTTCACTGGTGAATGGAGAAATTATGTACGTATCCGAGTCTTTATCGACGTCCGCAATGCATTAACAAGAAAGATGAAGATTAAGAAGGCATGAGGGGATTGTCTTTGGGTGAATTTTACGTACGAACGATTACTGAGCTTCTGCTTCGTATGTTGCAAATTGGGTCATTCTGAGAAATTTTGTGACAAATTGTTTGAAAATCCGAATGGGGAGGTTATTTGTGCTTATGGTCTCTGGTTACGTGCTCAAAACTGTCGGCAATAGTTCAGTTCTGGTGAATGGTGGTTGAGGGGGGAAGGTGCTAGAATTGGTAACCCTATTAATCAAAGTGATCACAATGCTATGATGAAGGACCTAGAGGATCTTTCTGAAAATAACGGCAGCGACATGAATAAGGAAACTGGTAACATGGCGATCACTACTGATTCGGCTAAGGGCGCAGCTGATTATGTTTCAAAAGGGAAGGAAATTATTGAGATGGAAGACAACAAAGGTGGCGTTGTTGTTACTGATCCAAAACAGCGTCGGCTCGTGGGTGACCTTGCAGAGACTTCTCTTGGTGGGCTTGTTCGTGATCCATTTAGTGAAGTAGAAACTGATCCAAAACAGAGACTAGCAGTGGGACCTGTTATTCAGGCTCATTGAAGCCCATGAGTGTGTTAAGTTTCCTTGTGGACCTTGTGCGTGAGAATAAGCTTGATTTTATTTTCTTAATTGAAACATTAGCTTGAAATTCTCATTTGGTGCAGATAAAAATTTTATTAGATTATGAAGGTCTTCTTGTTGTTGATTGTGTGAAAATAGTAGGGGGTTGGCCATTATGTGGAGAAATAAAACTATGGCTATTCTTTTAAGTTACTCGAAATTTCATATTAACGTTGAAGTTAACATTACTTCAACGTAAGTGGCATCTTACTGGATACTACGGCATCCCTGACCATAGTCAACAACATGAGAGTTGGAATCTCCTAAGAACTTTGTCCATTGCATGACGCCTTCCTTAGGTTTCGTTGGGGATTTTAATGACATCCTTTCTCACAATGAAAAGTATGGTAGCCTAAGTCATCCTACTCACCTTACTAACAGATTTCGTGAAGCTCTAGCAGATTGTGAGTTGAATGATTTGGGCATTGAGCAATCAGTTTACATGGTTTAGAGGATGCATGACTCCAAATTGGATTGAATAGTGACAGGGAAAATCACAAGCACACGATAATGTGCAAGTAATATAGAACTAGAAGAGTCCTGAATGTTGATCCCGTAGGAAAAGTTGTCACCTACTTCACTTAGGATAATTTCAAGTCGATTGAACAAGGAAATTAAAAAGTTTTTAGAATAAAGGAGTTTAGACTAAAACTTAAGTTGAAATTCTTTTCTACTTACTAGTAAGGCGCAACTCAAGTTAATAAACTAGAAAATATATGAATGAAGACGTTAGGATTCACGAATCCACAACAGACAGGTGTTTCAATTATGTAATCCCACTCATGACAATTTACCATCACGTACGCGCAGTCAATTTCACAAATTTAGTTGATAACCTCTCTCAAGTAAAATGAAATCTACCCAACTAAGTAAACCCGCTATATCTCTATGCGAATTTCAACCTTATCAAACGCATTAATTAACAAGAGACCATGTTTGCGACTGCACAAATCATAAAAATATATCTCTATCTTCTATGCAATTCATGTTTTCTATTGAAGTGCCACATTGGTGACGTAGCTCTTGGTCTCCTCATGAATTCACAAGTACAAATACAAGTTGATCAGGCTCATAAAAGGGCAAATAAAGATCAAAATAGAAGATAAGTACGCAACAATAATTAGAGTTATGAATGGAATGAACATAATCAAAACATGTCTATTGCTTCATCAATCGTCCCAACAAGAAAATTTAGTTAACCATAGTAAGGGAAGTCATGAAATAAGAATTCATAGGGTTCAAATACATGACCGAATCTTTGAAAGAAAAAATATGAAGAACTATGGAAGGACACGTTGCACCAAACAAGAACTCCCTTGTTCAATTCTTCTCAAGAGCCCTTGCTTCAATCTCCAAGCCCTTTAACTTCCCAAGCCTTTAAGATGGATTTTCCTGTGTGAGTTGACCTCTTTCAGTGTTGTTTTCATCCTCCCTTATAATCTCTCACGCCTCCTCTCTCTTTAGGTCAAAAAGGGGCCCAAAATATGAAAAGAAAGCCCATTCTTAGGTAAACAATGCAAAGGTTATCGGATGGATCACACAGGATGGTCATAGCCTGCAGCAATTCATCTCTCTTATACGCAGGTTGTAGCAAGAAT
>CAVNYN010273596.1:0-30276 GCA_963692815.1 Nyctanthes arbor-tristis
TCTGATCGTTAAAAACCATTTCCAAAGGAAATGATTCAATCGGTTTGTCTCGATATGGAGTGTACCAAATAACAAAAGCAAATGGCTCTACTATTTTTTACTCAACTACTTATTTAAGGATATATAATTAATAAGAAATCAATAACTGACAGGGTCTGAAATTAATAACACAGAGACCACGTTTGAGCAGCTAAGAAATTTATTTGAATCATCTCTTCAGACTCTACAAAACAGTTAAGAAAGTTTGACATGTCTTCATAATAAATCACAAAATGGTTCTTAGTGTGGTCCAATTGCTCATACAATTGTTGTAGAGCAATACAATAGAACATATCAACAACAAAATAGGATAATCATCTTTGTCATATATGGCAAGATTTAAATGGTTTGCAACCTTTTAATTCGTAATTTATAGATATATCTTCTCCAAAAGCTATATTTAAAATGAAAAACCAATTATAATATAGATTACCTTGTATGCAGCAAATGTAGCAGAAATTTGATCTTGCTTAAGTAGCTGTCTAGAAGCTCCACCAGTGACTACAAATAAAGCCCTTACTTAATTACTTCATTGTGAACAACATTTGCAGTTTTCAAATAAGATAAATATTTAGGATATGCAAAAGAACATATGTCAAAAGAAGTTGTGAATTGTAGCTTGGTGCATATGCATAAACAACTTGAGAAAAAAATCCAATATGATGCTAAATTCAATATAGCCCAGTAGAGACTCTAAGTTCTAACAAAGCTTTTCATTCTCATAACAAGTTCATATCACTTCTAACTGCAATAAAAGAAAAATCAAAGCCCTAAACCTATATAAGCACTTCTATCAATATGTTTATTTTACATAAAAGTTTATATCATGTAACAGAACTCAAGCTGCCCTCGGTTCCCGCTTTTCCTTCCTATGCAAATTATTCTGTCAAAAACAAGCATGTTAATCAGTACATTTGGCAAAAGATGATGTAAACTAATTCAAAGTCTTTTACCAATCAACCATTTTTTAGTACAAGCATTAACTTTTTTCCCTTTGTTAAAAGTTTAAAAAATAAAAAATAAATTAAAAAAAGAAGATATTTATAGCTTATTGAGTCAAAGTCTTTTACCAATCAACTATTTTTAAGTAAAAAGCATTAGCTTTTTTCCCCCCTTGCTTAAAAAAAAAAAAGGAAAGAAACTGACGATAACAAGCAAAGACCACGAACACATTCTTAATACCATGATAAACTTAACCGGAGAATGTGAAGTTTAATGAGCCAACAACCCACTCAAATAGAAAAGCAAAGTTCCTTAAAAGAGAGTTGAATCTTTATTTATAATAAATCTACACAAATTAAAGTACATTGGAAAAGGATCCACAATCGTTGCAAAGGACTGTGACACTACCTCCACTAATATGTAGAAAAAATAGCTAAAGTTCTGTTCCAGAGCTTTTAGTCTTTGATTGCACAAGCAAACAATTCCATTATAGTGCCACCCTCAGGTATTTTTATGGTACCAACTGATTACGTGAACGCTGGTTTTGTGGACTTGACAACTTATACTACCAACTGATTAAGACATATCATAATAGGGGACTATGGACATATTTAGACACCAAATCCGACCAGAGTTCTCCCTCCGTCCAACCACGAATACCACAAAGTCCTCTTCCCAGTCCCCACAGCAGCCACTGCAATTTATAAATTCAATCAATCTTAACAAAAAATAAAGGAAAAAAATACCGAAAAGTAACGAACACCTCCCAACAAGCAAGAATCATCAAATTTTAGCAGCTAGAAATCTAAAACCACAACACAATTACCTTCTGACCCACAACCAATTACAAAGAAAATATTCTAAAACAAGCTTAAAAAAAATCCGTAAAAGTACACAGCAATAGTAAACCAGATCAGATATAAAGAAATAAAAAATATCTTACCTTAAAGCAGTGCAGGTCGCCGGACAGGAGGGGAAAAAGGAGCAGAGGCCGAGCATGAGAAACGAAAATTGCCACAGCACAGTAAGAAGCCAATACTTCCAAAAACTCGACAATTTCTGGCGAATAAATCGCACCCTAATCAAAAAATCCGTCAATTCCTTGCTAATAAATTGCACCCTAACCGACTGGAAAGTAAGAAGTGAGGAACAGATCGGCGCATGCAGTTTCCAAATCGATGGAGAATAATCGGTGGAGAACAAAGAAATTGAGAGTAGAAGGAGATGACAGTACTCCAAATTTTTGTGATCCAAAATGGGTGAAGGCGTACAAAGAGAAGGGAAGTTGCGTGCTGCCTTCTGGCCGTCAGAGAAACCCATACCCTTGACCAGTTGGGGGAAAAAAAGGAACACAAGTAATCCAAAAAAAAAAAAAAAAAAAAAAGGAACACACAAAAAGACAAAATAAAGACGAACGACGATGAGTCCCACTGTTGGCTCTTTTATAGTGTTGTTATTATTATTATTATTATTATTATTATTATTATTAGTAGGATAATCAACTTTTCATCGTTCCTTTCGTTTTGTGGCGGCAGCAAAAAGTTGAGGTGAGCATCTCCAGGTTTCCTATGAAATCCCTTTCTCACATATAAGGGAAACCAGTAGTGCATTCTAATAGTATCTTCAAAATGTAGGAGAACCAATTTTTTTTTTTATTTTTCACTTATTTTAATTGAATAAAAAAATAAAATAACATATTTATTTAGTTAAAATTATACTTAATTTATATATTAATTATAATTAGTTAATGTTAAATAATGATATTTAATAAAAATTAAAAATATATATAATATTTGAATTACAAATAATAAATCCATAGTATTAATAAAAAACAAAAAATTTAGAAAGCAAAATTAGAACAATTAAGTATTAAAAACCGAAATTAATTCATGAATGATATTGTAATTAAAATAGTGATAAATTTATAAATAACCAATAGCATTATTGTAAATAATTAACCAACCCTAAATATAGAGGAGGTGAATAATGTTTCTCAAAATATGGAGAAATACTATTCACGTCCCATATATTTGAATTTTGTTTAGGGGAACAATTGGAGATGGTATACCTCAAATTTGGAAGATTTCCCTATATTTGAGGTACCATTGGAGATGGTCTATCTCCAAGGGGTTTCCCCTAAATATAGGGAAAATCATTGGAGAGCAACAATGGTTTCCTCTATATTTGAAAAAGAGGTTTCTCCTCTATTTAGGGAAATCTATTTTTTCTTTTATTTTCCATTTCTTTTAATTGAGTAATAAAAAGAATAATATTTTTATTTAATTAAAATCATTCTTAATTTGTATAATAATTATAATTAGTTAAGGTTAAAAAATTTATATCTCAAAAAGAAACCAAATAAAGAATATCGTCACGCATAAAAGAAAATATAAATTATTAAATAAATTATTTTGAAAAAATGATGTGACAATCGACTAACATTAAAAATGATAAACAATAATTAACAACAATACATTAAAAAAGACAAATACCCACGTCCACCGGTTAATATACATAAACTTAATTGTTACAATTACTATATTACTCCCACAGATGTTCAATTAATACATCACGAAGTGCATAATGTGCTGTGGTATCCCTAATTTGCTGATGACGCTCAAAAAACCTTTGGAATTAAGATAGTATTAAATAAATAGATTTCTAAAACTCAAAATTAGAACAATTATGTTTTAAAAACTGAAATTAACTTACAAATAGCGTTGTCGTAATTAAACTAATGGCACTTTCGTAAATAAAATAATGATATTTTTGTAATTATATCACCTCCTTCATATTTAGAGGGTCACTATTCACCTCTCTCATATTTGAGTGAGGTGATAGGAAAATGTTGGAGTAAATTGGTCCCCTATATTTGGAGGTAGCCCTTAGAGCTTGGTGAGTAGGGTTAAAAGTTTTTGAGTTAATAATCAGAAAGTCCACATTCAAAGAATAGATAACTTGTGCAAAATCCAAAGGCCATAAAGTGCGATAACATAGGACGGACAGATAGTCATTTCATTTGTAACATCCAGAGAATTCTAAAGTGAATTTCTTTCAAATTTCATTTTTAATGCTGTTCAATTTGCACAATACATACCAACGCGAGGGGTAGTCTAAAATTAGAAGCTTGCTTAAGATCAGTCTCCATTATATGTCTCTTGGTAAAGTTGTCCATCTATTCCAGAGTAATTCCTTTGCTTTCCTCCTCCTAGGTACTTTGCACCTTATTGACTTTGGAAACTAAGTAAATTTTGGGATCCCGCATTCATTTGTATCATTCGTAGTTTATCGGCCACATAGTTTATCATTGCTGTTGTCTACCAAGGGAAGGAAAATTCTGACAGACACTGTTGATACCTCAAGGCTGCTACTCTCCTTCTGAGAATCTTCCTCACCAGTCGAGAATAATTGAATAAATTATACCCTAAGAGTAAGGGGGAAAAAAGAAAAGAAAAAGAGAAGATCCTGCCTTCAAGGAATGCAGTTTCTTTGCGAATTCATTTTTTTTTTCGTAGGTATAGGTTATTCTTAACTAAAAATTTATGCACTTAATGACCTACAATTAGAGAACTACAGATGGTTCTACGAAATCTAGTACAGTTCAAATATGCAACTGGCTTCTATGACTGCTGCAATCTGCTAATGTATTTTATTGCTACTAAGGATATACCATATCGGACATCTAGAGGAAAACTAGAAGCACAGTTAACCCAGAACTGGTCTAGCTAATTTTATCGATCAGTGCCAAAAATCTGCAATTTAAACAATATTATTCAAGGATGAAGTTTGACCCCAGTGAGTGACAGGACTGTGTAAGATTTTCTTGTTTGCAATATTTGTTTCTGCTTAACGTGTTCTTATTTTCTTCACTCAGGTGGGTGTCCATCTCAAACAGGAGCATGCTTAATGATCATTAAAAACTGACAGGAGCTGTTGCATGGTTGCAGAAGGTGAGTGTCTACTATCTTCTGGAACTCCCTTCCCCCCCCCCCTAACACAAGCTAAACAGACTTCCTTTTAACTGGTCTCAGACTGTTACATGATGCTTCGGAAATATCTCCCTCTTAAAATCCTGAAACACCATGTTTCAGGAAGCTGGTGCATCAGTTCCTTTCCCGTTCAGACCGGAAAGTGAGATGATGATATCCCTGCATTCATTCTTGAAGGTAATATATGTACGCAACAAATTTTACACTGGTGAATGCCAATTTCTTGGTTCATTGATCATTCAGTAGTTTCAGTCTTTCAGATATATTTTTTTCATGGACTTTGGCCGGGCTTTCTGAAGTGAATAACGCTATATAACACCAATAGTGCTTGATAGCAGTCTAGGTAGGAACTAATGTGACGTTAAATGATACGTGAAATTAAATAAATAAAGGACCCACTTGATTCAACTTATCATTCAATGTCACCTTGATATAGTGTCAAGCACCAACTGTACTAAATAGCATTCCTCGAAGCGAAGTCATTTCTATGGTACATGCCTCTGCACTCCTTTTCGGTGAAAATATACAAAGAATATAAATGCCAAGTTCTAGATGGGAAAAATGTTGGATAAGTCATGCAAAAAGTTGACTTATTTTTCTTCCATAATACTCCCTGGTTCCGCTGCACCAAATCCAATGAAATCCACTTGCCATACAAGCCACAGAAGAACATAAATCTTACCTAAACAAAAAGATGAAAAACGAGTCCCCTGATACATATAACATAATCAGTAGGTCTCTTGACAGTAGACATTTCCAAGCTCATAACATTGTCAAGACCCAATCCTTAGTGAATGTCAACAGGAACTAGGAGACAGAAAGAGAAAAAAAGAAAAGGGAATAATCTTCACACAGGCCAAAGAAAATATTAAAAAAATCTCTAATTAAATCTCCATAAGGAACTCCTTGTCTTTCTCCAATCTCTCCATGGCATTAGCCTCCAAACTTATCTCTACATCAATGCTTCTACCTCCACTCTTGCCTGGATACAGATATACCATGCCGTCAAACCTATTGTTGGAGCCACTTCTCACACTTTCAGGGCTCCCCCACCCAAAGTCCACATCGTAAACCTTAAACCTTGGCGAACTTCCAACCGCCACACAGTTCACTCCAGCATCCTTGTATTGGAATATTTTGGGGTTGCTTTCCCACTCTTCATTACGTGCACCAATGGCTTTGGAGTCATGCATGTCAATAGCCCTTTGTATCATGGCTGCCCCAAACTCCAATGGGTTGGCCAACAATAACCCTGCTGCAGTTACAGTGAAAATGGCTTGAATTAGGTTGCCAAAGTAGCTCTCTGGCATGGGGGGATCCACCCTTTTACGGCAGTCAACAAACACTGTGAAAACAGTGTAGTCCTCAGGCTTGAGTTGGCGTGCACGGGTAACTGCATTCCACACATGAGCAGAGAGGGACTGGAATGTTGAGAATGGCTTTGATCCCTCGGCTGGGTGAGCATTGACTTTTGATTTGATTTGGTCAATGGCTGACTCAGAAAATTTGAAAACTTTTTCCCTCAAGGGTGAGTCCACCTCAGCAGCTACATCATCATTTGTTGCTGACTTGGCATGCTCTGGTGCGTCTGATGGTCTGGACAGGTTGAGTTTCACCCTGGTGTTCCGGGCCTTGGTGCGCTCGAGGAAGGGTGGGACAGAGACGGATGTTGACCCACGGCAAACCTCAGCCCATGAACTCATAAAGTGCCAGGTGGACGTACCATCAAGTATCGCATGATTAAAGGCACAACCGATAGCAAGTCCATCCTTTAGTTTAGTGAGCTGTATATAATTGGCACAATAAACGAAACTATGAAACAACGACGGTTAACGGTCCAAGAGGCCAGTTTTCACGTTTTGCCCCAAAAGGCTACCAACTTTGATGGCTTGGCATGCTTAGATTTTCAACTAGTTAGCAGAACTGTGTGACAGCGTGAGAAACTGAAAGACGATTTTTCTGTCATTGTTATTCAGTGATCTCCAATACTACTTATCAAACATATGAAGTTTTATCTTGTTAAAGCAGATTGCACGTGCTTTGTCATAATTAATCTAATATTTTCCCTCTTTTGGTACAAAGGTGTATGCCATGGTAAATGAATCACATATCCGTTTGACAAACAATTATAATTGGTTTGAATTATAATCATATGAAGTGTCAAGTACACACAGATGTGACATGCCCTTCGAATTCATGTGAAGTGTCATATAACCAATTATAATTGGTTGCCAACTTGACCCTATGTGGAGATAGCAGTGGTTGATGAAATCAAGCAGGCCAATGCAATAAATGCAAGGAAATACACACCTGCACGGCCAGAAGCGGCCGGTGAAGCCCCTCCAAATTCAATATTCCATTGTATGGAATCAACTCCTTGCTCTTCCGATCTCCCTTCTCTGCTGTGAGATCCTCGACCGCGACCTCCTCTGCCGCTGCAACCACCATTTCCACGCCATCTATATCATTGTCGAAGACCACCTTAAAAACTCCATCTTCATCTTTGTCCAACTTACCGGCCAACTGATAAAATTCCTCCAAGACTAGACTTAAACCATCCTTCAATTTCTCCACTATACCCTCAAACTCAGCCTCCCCCCCTTCGTAGATCAACAACTTCTGGTTGTAAAAGAAGGCCAAATATGGAAGATCAAATGTGACCAGTTGACACTCTCTTTTCCCTAATGGTTTTTTGGGCTTCACATTTGTTTTGCTGAGGATTTCCACGTTGGATTTCTTCTTCTCTGCAACCTCACCTGCCATGGGGGATGACGGGGAACACAAGGAAAAACAAGAAAACCTTAAAAAGGAATGGAAATTTTATATTGATTTTTGAGGTTTTGTATGGTAAATGAATTCTTGGAGATGTACACATACTTATAGTCCTGAAAATATTTGGATGTGGTTGGGAAGCATTTATGAAATTCATAGAGTGCAGTTGTATGACATTAAATACCCTTGTTTGCCCCTGTTTGTTTTGGTGGAAGTTGAGTAAAGCGAGACTGCTTTTTTTCCTATTTAATTCAGTGAAATATTAGTGGGAAAAAAGGACACTTTTCTCCGAATATATACTTTAAAAACGCATCATCTTTCACTAGAAAATTCCCATGCATGCTTTATTAGAACAAGATTAATATTGGGGGAAAAAACAAGGAAAAAAAAGGCTAAGGGGAAAAATGAAACCATATTTCCAAATAATGTGTAGGGGGAAAAATTGAAGGGAAACATATTAAAGGATTTTGTTTATTTTTTACGATTTTTTTAGAAAATATTTTATTACTATTTTTTTATCATACAATTAATATTCAATTTTTAACAAAATATTATTTATTTTAATTTATTCTTTTTTTTTTAGGAAGAAAGTGGCTGGGGGAATTTTTCCCCTCACAAATGGCTTTTGCACCCCCCCCCCCATACACTAATTGATTATGGTGGTGGAAAACCCAAATCCACTCTTATGACGCTGAAATGGTTCTTTCAATAATTGAGTTTATTTTGTATTAAACATAATAATAATTTCTTTCAAATTTATAATGACAATAATAAATAATTGAGTTTAATTTTGTAGACGTGTGAAATTTATTATGCTTTTGAATTCGATGCAAAATTTGTGTCATTAAGCGACCAACCTTGGATTTATCCAATACAACAAAACATCTACCTCCGTCCATTAATCACCCAACCTCTAAAGAAATAGAAGATTATTAAAATGTTGAAAGCGGCATGGCTACAAATTTGATCGAGTTTACTTTTGTAGCTGTGTGGAATTTGTTATGCTTTTGAATTTATTCTAGAACTTATGCTATTAAGAGGCAGACGTTGGATTTATCTAATAAATGTATTTTAAATTTTCACACGTTATATCACTATAAATTTATTGTGATATAATATTTTTAAAGAAAAAAAATCTTTTAATCGTGAAATCTCTAGTGACTGCGGTCTGCGGATTTCTAGCCATTTAGACTTCTAAGTTCATTTGCATAATAAACTATTCAATGTAAAACATAGGAGTATTTATTCCAGCTAGTAGGGCAAAGAAAATTGTTGACTTATACTCCAACCTATTTTTCACACTTGATTTTAAATATGGCAAATAATTAGGATTGGACCAATTTCTGTTTTGAAAATAAATGATTAACGTCGGTGTGACTGTATTACAACGTCATTTTGTACTTAGAATTTGATTTAAAAAATGCAAAGTTTATTTTCAGATTCAATGCAATTCAACATCAAAATTATTGATCGTTCACTTCCAAGCGAATATCACTATAAAAAAATGCACTCGACTTATGATGCACCCCTAAGTGTCCAGACCCACTAATAAAAGGGTGGGGGTAGAGGAAACTGCAAAAAAAGGACCAACTTTTAAATGTGCTTTCCGAATTTAAATGTGTTTAAAAACTTTTCTAAAAATGTTGTTTTTCAAATTTTTTGGATAAAAATATCCCTAATAGAAAATGAAATTCCACCCGTTATTATTTTGATTAATTGAATTTCTCGCGTCACATTAAAAAACAAAGGGAGAAATTGAAATCTTTTTGTTATTACTGTTTTATCTAACAATGACGTCGAGTGCAATTGAAATTTGGTATAAATTGTATAGAATTGAATCTCAAATTGTGTAGAATGACATTTTACTATCTAGAATATACATCCAGTCGTAAAGGAGGGGACATTTTACTCCTAGTTTGGCTGTTTTCAAAAAAATTATGAAAATGAGTCGTTTTCTCCTTATAATGACAAATTTTCTCATTTACTCATTTTGTCCCCTAGAGGGTATTTTAAATTAAGAAGACACGGTATTGCATCTTTGAATTAAAGTTTGACATTTTCATGAATATCCATAATAAACATTTGATCAAACTTTAACGTACTAAATTATTTTTTGTTATCAATAATAATTTAATTATTATAAAATGTTGTCTATCAACAAAGAAAAGAAAAGAAAAATAGGTAGATGTAAAATCAACTTACTAGCCGCTGTAAACCTAAATTTTCGGCTAATACTCTCACCATTCAAGAATTCAACTGCCTTCATAATTTGTCATATAATATCAATTTTTCATGAAAGGACAGAGCCGGTTTTTTCCATTTTTCCTCAACCGTATTAGTGGTGGACTTTGTATCAATGTTTAAAACTTTTTGAGTTGACATTTGCTTACAAATGACTTTGACTTGTTGAGAAAAATCAAGTAATATTTGATTGGACTTGGTCCAGTTTATTTCTCCCATAATAGTATTTATTTATTCATGGTTCAGTTCAATTTAGTTTATTTTTGAGTTAAGTTAGTTTCAGTATCAATTCTAGACTACTGAAAATAAAGGATCTAACCTAACTCTTGAATGGTCTAAATATAAATAGAAAAGAAAGATGCAAATAGGGAAAGAAATTCATGATCCTAGTCCCTACTGACAACAATACAGCACTGATATTAATTTGTGGCACATGTCCAGGCTGTTCTATGCGTGTATGACTATGAAAATTGTTGGGCTCTTTTTCTTTATGAAATGTCACTGTACTTTTTACCCAGAAAATGAAAAAGATTAGATAATAATAATAAAATGTGCCACTTGGCTTTGTTCTTATTCTTTAGACACACACACACATATCCGCATTCCATAGAGAAGTTTAATGGGTTTTACCGGGTAATTAATAATTTACTTTTATTTTTTACTAGGCGTTGTCCTATGAATCTTGTTGTAGATGATGCATAATTCTTTCTCATCATTCAAGAACCACAAGTACAATAATAGCATTTTAGTTAGATTCATCACTAAGAACAAAATAAAGGCAATCGTTCAAAAGATTTTTAAGTGTTCAGACCTTAAGGAAACTGATCTATCAATCATATGCACAAACATTGATATAATATTTTGAAAATAAGAAAAAGGAATTGGTTATGGAACATAACTTGTATTGTGTAGTGTGTAAAAATATAAGTTCTATGAGATCTTATTTCATTATAATCTATCACATGTTCAGATAATATTACTCTTTAGAGTTCTTTTAGGACTATGTTTCTAGCTCTATTTATGGTCATAAAACACAAATATAAATGCTCCTCCAACTCATCTAGCAGTTCAATGAAGCTTTCATCATTTCTTTTCAGCTGACTAGCCACTTTTCCATTGGCTTGGAGCCTATCATCTCCTCTCCTTAGACAAAGTTCGACTACGGCACGCACGTGGTCCAGCTCATCACTCAGTCGAGCCACTAATCGATTGATTGTGTCCAAATCCCTTATTAGTATATATGTCCCTTTAGCAGCTGTGTCAAGCTGAACCAACTCTTTAGCCAACATCTTCTCGGAAACCAGCTTGAGGGAAGTAGCCATAAGGCAAGGTGCGGCCACTAGCATTACAAGAGCATGAGCTGCGATGATTATTGTCATTGATGCTGTAAAAACTACTAGGAAAACAGTTGAGCCCAACTTTATTCTACTGAGTAGTTGGAGCTTCGATCGTCTCTTGTTGCGGCTTGACTCAAATCGTTTGAGCAGGTTCGAGCAAGTGGCTTGAACGGCTCGATAGCTACTTGACGATGGAGCCGATGGCGCAAATGGATTGGATTTAGCAAACTGGGTCAATTGGGCTAATATAATTGGCAAGCGATTCATTTCTGGACATGGGCTACCGGGCCCCTTATGAAAGGAGTCCGATGGATCCTTAAGACACTTGTACCTCGAACGGGTATGATCAATATCCAGATTAAGTAAAAGCCCACATAAATGGAAAGCATCGGCTGTAATCGGAAAGTAGTCCGACAAGTGGGCAACCTCGTCGGGCTTATCACCACGGGCCAGGTCGAGGATCAGAGAGACTGTGGATTGATCTGGATCCAAAAGGTGCTCTGCAAAGAGTCGATACAAGGAAGCCGAGAAGCCGTAGTGGACCCCACACTCGGGTAAGTGCTAAGGTTTCCTTCCTCTAGCGCGAGTACGCGTGCCCAAAAATGGTTGTAGGATTCGGTCCGAAAGGCATTAGCGTACTCTTCTTGGAAGTCCATTTCATCATGCTTCCCCTTCTCCTCCCGCCCGGCTGCATTTAAACACAATATATGCTTTACTACTATGTAAGGCGTAATTAAGATTAATCTGAGAACGAGCTGAAACAAATTGTCCACAAAATTTCAACATATAAGGGTTGAGAAAAGGGTTGAGATCGGAAGAGCGTCGGTAGGGAAAGAGTGTAGGCAAATAGCTTCTTGATTTTGTTTTGAAATTTGTTCATCGTTTTCTTTCCACGTCTGATGAAAATTGAGAGAGATACGTTCAGTTCAAGTGACCACGATACATCAATTGGTGAAGAAGGAAAAAGGAACTGTTGAAACATATAACGCTTGTGTTAATATAGAAGAAGTTTCCTTGTTTTTGCTTTTAAGGGAAAGAGAATTGTCCGTTAATTAATTGACCCTTGCACTTCAAGCAATGAAAATTTCTGTTTCTTCCAAAGGAAATTGTTTCAGTGAGAATTGAGGAATACATCAAAAGCCGCAAAAACTTGGGCATGATCAGAGGTGACGATCTTAATTGTATTTTTCGTTCTTTATCGTTTATTTATTTATTATTGACATTGTTATTGTTGATGGGGGTAAAAAAAGGGAAATATTGTGATTTCATTTTTAAGATAAGTTCGTATAATTCATGTATAATAACAATATTATTATAAAAAGAAAAATATGGAATACCGATATCTTAGAGCATCGCCAACAGTGTAAGGTGGATTGCTTTTTATATGGCTTGAATTAGCAAAAAGTGGTATAAGACATTTCCAATGGTCATGTGAATTTACGAAGTAAGAGAACACTTGTCAAGATATGAGTAGTTGATACAATAGTGAAGAAGTGAGAGTGAAAAATAGAAGAACAGATATATATAACCATTGTCTACGACACTATCCACATCTAGACATTTTGATAGACAATGTCTATTTTTTATTATTGTCACATCAATTTTTTTTAAATGATATGACAGAAAAAAATTCTCTATTAAACATTCTATTAGAGATGCACTTATCTATCCATCATAATGACGCACGGCATTGTGCCGGGGTTTTATGTAACTTTCACTATTTCAATGTTACAAACCTCCTCCAATCACTTGTATAGTCTTTTTTGAATTCGTCCAAAATGGTGTTTGCTGACACCTGTGAGCATGATAAAAATATAGTTTGTTCAAAGTAGCCGGGTAAGGCAAAACTCTAGAAAAAAAGAAGACTAAAAATATGCCCAAATTATTCAAATTGCTTTAGAACTCGTCATTGTTCAATTTTCCATTGCTCCACGAAAAAAAATGGAAATGTCATACTAAGGAACAAATTGAATTATGTTGCCAATTTCAGGGTTCAGGCACGATGAATTATTACATACCTCTGCCCTAAAAAAAAGGTTCAGTTTTCCTTTTTCGTCTTTTTCAAAATATGCTATAGTTTCCTTTTTAAAAAGTAATTGAAATATTAATTCTCTTATATGTCTCTATTTAATGTGTATAATTATAAAAAAATAGAATTGTTAGAGTAGAATAGTTAAAATGAAATGGTATAATAAAGAAATGACGTTAAAATTTATTTTTTCAATACTATTAAATAATTTTTTATTAATCAATGTGAAAAAATAAATAAGATCATATTTTTCGGACGGCGATAATATAAAAATAATGAAAATGATTGTATCAATGAATGCAAAATATTTATTTGGAAAAACGAAACTCAATATGATATTATAACAAAAAAGTGTGAGGAAATAGAGATTGAATTGGTAAATTTTTGCAATAAAAAATTTTCTTAATTGAATCAATCAATCAAATTGCTCGTTCAAAGTTTTGTAAACTCTAAAGTCCAATATATTAAAGTACAAAAATCTTTATTACCCCCTTTACAATTCTGTCAATTTCGTCTCTCTGTTTTTGTAGTTAATTAAATTAATTAATGTAATTATTTATGATACTTCACCTAATTCTCAATGTGAAACCATTTTCCTCTCTAGTATCTTCTTTTTTTTTTTTTTTTTTTTTAAGTTCCTCTCTTGTATCTTTATGAAGTTATTAATTCTACAGTTGCACTGTTCATAGTTCTACAGCAATATTGTCTATTTGCTAGCATAATTGATGTTAGAAAATTAAAAATTATCAATATAATTGGCAGGATATGATCTTAAAAAAGAAAAAAAAAAAAGAACAAAGGACAAAGCTCGGGTCGCACACTTTAGAAGTCGCTCGAATAATTTCTTGTCACTCCTGAATATAACAAATTGAGTTTCAAATCTTAAAAAAAAAAAAATTCTTTGATGTCTCACGATCAATTGCTTTGTACAATATATGACTCCAAAGTGTTTAACAACTTTCTGAGATTATAATCTAGATTATAAACTGCGACGTGATATTATTTTATTAATTATTTTTATCAAAATTAAATAATTACGACTTAACTTTTACTTTTTAATTTTTTAAAAAAATAAAATCAATAAAATGATGACGTATAACAAATTATAATCTAGATTATAACCTTAAAATTCAATCAAACACTTTGCAAATCTCCAAGCCAACCCCTTAAAGAATTCAAATCAGAGACAAAAGACGACCACCCTAGTACCCACTAGAAATTTAGGACCTTCCAGAGTCAACTTCTCAACTGGTGTAGAAGCCATTCAAAATGACGGCCCCCACCCCAAAAAGAAAATAGGGGGAAAAAAGACACTCAACTCGTGTAGAACTTAGAAGCCACCCAAAATGATGGCATGGCGTTAGTGCATACAAGAAAAAAGAAAAAGAAAAAAAAAAGAACGAAAATAACCTCCCTCGGTGATTTTTCAGTCATCATACTTTGGTAGGGAATGAGAAGGCAAATTACCACAATTCACACATTTATCAAAATAAATAAATATATATCCATCCACGAATAAAGAAAGCGTAATATCTCGGACGCAATAAAGTTTTCATATCTTAATTAAAAATTATTTTCTCCTTGGCAATGAAAAGTGAACCAAAGAGTTCGTTCTAGAAATCATCAGTCATCGTCATATCCTAAATCATCCTCCACACGATCCGCCACGTCATCAGCAATATTGTCCTCCAGCGCATCTACGCCCTCCGCTAGTGCAAGGCCGCCCAATGCCCCTGCTACAGCACCCACAGCCAATCCTGTTCCCATCCCCCCAAACTTGTTCTTCTTCTTCTCCTCCACCACATAACCCGGGTCCCCATGGTAACCACCCTGCCCGTAGCCTGGCTGACCATAGGCCGGCTGCCCGTAGCTAGGTTGACCGTACGGAGCCGCGCTGTAGGGATAACCAGACGGCGGAGCAGCATAAGCCGACGCCGGCGGTGCCCCGTAGGGATGGCCGTACGGAGCCGGTGCTGCGGGAGAATCTCTAGTTCCCGGCGCAGGTACTCCGTACGGTGCGTAATAGGGATCTGGCGCACGGTAGCGTGGCTCGCGCACGGTAACATTGATCTCCAATTTCCCTTGGGGACGTCCGGAGGGACGCTTCAGCTCCAGCTTCTTCTCGAGACGGCTTCCCCATCCGACATCGTCCACAACCTCCCTCAGCGGAAGCTTAGCCGAGCCGATCAGCGGCTTGGTGCCCTCGGCGGCGTTGGCGTGAACGATGTCCACGTGGAGGGTCGATTCCTCCAGCGGAGAATTGAACGGAATAAGGAGCTTCTCGTCCCAGTAGGGAGACGTATCGCCCTCCTCATCGACTCTGGTGGAGCACTTGGCGTTCGGATCGACCCATACGACGGCGTACGGCTTCAGCTTGCCGTGCCGCCAGTTGACGTTCTTCAAGTCTTTGGCTGAACTGATTGTCACCTCCACTTCGTATCGCGATCCCATTTCTGGAACGTTGCTAGGGCCTGGAGAGAATGTCTGTGAAATACGTGATGGTATATGGTAAAACAGCGAAAGTCCGGTTGGGTTTTTTTATAGGTCTCAAGGGTACTAGATTACCCTTTAATTTTGGAATTATTGCAGATGTGCCTTCTCTCAACTACGCCTATCAAAGTGACCCTTTCACCCTTGCAGATTTCAACATCACCCTCCTTACTTTTTTCATTATTATTGAATTTAAATTTAAATAATAAAAAACGTTTAATAGAAAGTTATAGGCATGGACATCACGTTACTAGTGGCTCATAAAAATGTGACACGCCATTCTACTAGATATTTGAATTGGAAGTGCAAAATTTTTGACATGCGATATAACAATTTATGTATAGACTAAAAAAGTCATTAATAATCATAACATAAAAATAGAAAAGGTTATATCAACAGGATTTACCGGGGGATAAGATTTGTTACACAGGAGTAGGAAGTATTGACTGCGTACTTTGAAAAAGGATGTATTAACTGCAGAAAAATATTGGAATAAGCAGGGAGGTTAAAGTGTTGTACCGCTTTTCTTAAGGTGGAAGAGTAAGAAGATTCCATGGCATTTCTTGGAATTTATTCGGCATTTACGCGGTTTTCCCACGGCATGGATTAGGCCAACCAGTTTTAATTTCTCGAGTCCATTAGTCAGTCGATGGCCTAAAACTGGGCTCCCTTTCTTCGGACCAAGTTAGCATAATTACTTTTGTTTGGGGAAAAGTTTACAACAACTTTTGTAAAAAGGTTTTTTTTTGATAAACACTCTCAAAATAATAACAGTTGAGGAAAATACGCATATTAAATTTGCTCAAAACTCAAATATGGTGAACTGAGGTCTGCGAGGTATCAAATACCCTAACTATGATAATTGTATTTAAGCATCTAAAGTAACTACTTTAGGACATTGTTTATAGAACTAAATCATGATCATCATTCTTATCGTTACATAATAAAAGGAGAAGATAGGAGATGTGAGAAAAATTAAGGGATCGAATAATGTGGTTCGAATCCAAAACTATTGCTCAAAAATTTTAGCACAAATCACTGCAACATAATTCGAACAACAAATATTCTTTCATTGCAAAATCCTACTTTATGAAATTTGTTATAAAGATGTGATTTATCATTCTTACTAATTTATGGAGCTGTTATGGGTTAGTGAGCCATCTATCTTTTAACATTCCTATGAATATGATTGAGAATGTGAGATCAATTGAGAATATTGATAGGGAGACTCCATTTCGTTTAAACTAAAGTTCGACAATTTAATTGCACATGGATAAGATTCAATAGGTCCAACATAAACTCGCAAAAAATGACCCTTGATATATTTAGCCCCATTTCTTCAATACAAATGTGTTTACAAGTAACTTAAAAAGAAAAATTGTGAAAAAAAGTAGAAATTATTATGAATCAAAAACTAGTGTCCAATCATAAGTTTATTCAATATGATAATGTAAAATAATTTTTACTTTTAAATTTGTAGTTCCAGTCTAACACTGTATACATGACACCATATTGTGTCATGTGGCTGCATGGAGTCCACCAGGAAATGTCACTTGAGAAACCACAATCATATGACATGAATATCCGTATCTTAATTGCAAGTATGTACTATTATGTAATAAAAGTGAATATCCGTAGCTTAATTGCAAGAAATTGGAATCTGGTGACTTCATTGACATTCTACCTAAAGTTGGGTGATCCTAATGAAAATTCACATGGATTCCGCCCTTGTCCTTCCTCAATGTGGGAAAACTACACGTCTGTAAATCGAATCTTGACCTTCCCTTGTTGGGAAGTCGGAATGCAATTATGGAGGTTTCTGTAATTCCTCGACGAGAAATCTGGAGAAGTAATTAAACAACGCGATGATCCGCCTTCTACGTCATTATTGCACAGAATACGTTGTTTAGATTGTGATTTTCTTTGTAATGTTTTGTTTGGACACTATTGAGCAGATTGATTGAATTGCATATTAATTTTTTTAGGTAAACTTCGGCACTATAAACTTGTTCTGTTTATTATATATGAGGAGAGTTGCCTGAGTGTTCTTTGTTGAGTAGATGATCATTATTTTATTTTTATTTTAATTATGTTTTATTTATTTTTTCGTTTTAATCTGTACTTATTTGCTCCATTCTGAAATTAGCATGAAGCAATAGTGCAAAAGGTGAACAGGAACGAATTTGTTTCCTTTTTTTCTCCTTCAATGTGGTTCGCCGGGGGGGGGGGGATGCGTACCCGGTTAAAGCAACTTGGAACACTGATATGGAGAATGCTGTCTATTGGAGAAATTACTTCAGAGTAGTTATTCGGTCTAGTTCCTAGAATTCCTATTTTCTATTTTCACCTCGTGTTTCGTACTTTTTTTTCCTTTAGATTTATGATAATAATGATTGTTTTGCTCATTGTTGGTTTGTTCTCCCTAACCAAAAAACGGATTGATTGTGGTTTTTTTGTGCAAGTTAAGAATGTGTGTGTGTGTGTGTGTGTGTGTGTGTGTGTATATATATCGTTTCTGTTTCTTGAAGCTGGAGTTGATTAATTGAAGAACTGAATTATAGGGCGTGTGTATTAACTTCTTGGCCATTCAATTTTTAAAAATTCTCTCTATTAGGAATTTTCATCTCTCTTGATAACTCAATCACGCCCAATGTCATTTGAAGTCTCCCTCTCAGGGTAGCATTGTTGCTCCTATCCTTTTTTTTTTTTTTTTCAGTGGGATTAATTGGCAAACTATTCGTTGTCCTGTAAACTTCTGTCTGTGTTAAATGTGATATTAAGTGAGTGGTAAAATTGTACATATCATTCATCAATTCTGGTTAGAGGATTCCATATTAGCTGCAGAAGATTTATTATATTAAGAAACATGAAGATTCTATGAGTTTGTTGTGCCTGTACATGGTTCTAGTTTTGTGCCTTGGTCTCATGTATTATTATCTTTATTATACTTACCAATAAGCGTCAATCTAATAAATTGGGAAGATTTCATTATGTAAAACGACAGTATTTTCGGCCAATTTGGCTGCAGAAAACGGCATCGTTTTGCTATCGTATTGTATATATAAATTTATCCACACACAACATGCCTCTCATTTTGCCCTAATACTTTCCTCCGCCGCATATGCATAAACTGATTCACACACAACAGACCCCTTGTTTTGCCCTAAAATACTTTCCTCAGTCGTGTGCTTTATTCTTGTTCAATTGTCAGTGATGCAAGTCCCTGATTCTCATACTATAGCTGCTGCTGACCACCATAGCCCAGATGCCCAAATTCATTTCCATTTTGGCTGGCTTTCTTTGCTGGTTATAATTTTTAGAACCACATATTTCAATTCTTGATGGCTATTTCTAGTAAGTTTTTTGTCTCAATTATTTTTCAATGTCATTTGTTGTCTCTGTTCTTTTATGATGAAATGTTTATAAACTAGGAAGCCCATTTTTATTATACTGATCTATGGGTCATATTTTCAGGTAATATAGATGGGTTTCTCATTATTTTTGGTGCAAGATTATTGTTTTATTTTTAACCTTATTTTGTTCTGTTCATTGTGTGTGTGTGTGTTAGAACTTGTATGTTAACTTAGAGATGCCTATTTTAATGAGTTTCAGTGCAAGGGCTATGTCGATTAACCTGATAGAGTTATCTAATATTGAATACTGCGGTCAGTAGAAATGCTGAACGGAAGATGAAGGAATGGTGGAAATGAATGGAAAGAAAAAGGGCATGATAATGGATCCTTATCCCCTGCACATGGAGCTGAGTTCAAATGTGGCAGGCTTGTGGCTAAAGATTTTGAATAGAATTGGATAAGAAACATTATTATTCCTGAAGTTTAAGAGTTGTTTGATGTACAATCATATAAGCTGCTTCTATTAAAGCACCAGTCAGCCTTTTTTCAATTCTTGATTTTGATGTTTGGAAATCATTTCTGATTATTTGTTGCTACCAGTGTTGTACTAATTGTTATTCTAAAACTGAATCTCTTGGTTTTGTAGGATTGAAGTGCACAGTGCACTGCTGGTCTTGTTGCACAAAGGTTCCTTAAAATTTTTATTTATTATTTATTTTTTCTTCTGTACTAATGTTTTAGTTTTTGAGAAAAACAATTATACTTTGTTGTGAACCAAGAATGGTTTGAAATACTCTTTCATTCTTGTGTTAAGCAATAAATGATGCAATTGTTATGATTCGTAGTTTAGTTAACGAGGATGAATTGCCATGATTGTTAGTTTAGTACAGTGCTAGAGTAGAATGTTGGTGAGATTGATGATCTGCTAATGTTGAACATCTCCAGGCTCTCAAATGTTGGACAGATGGATGCCAAGACTCATGTGCGTTTCCAAATGTTGGACGGATGCATTCGGGTGGGTTTCCCGCACCCTTCACCAGGTTCCATTCCCATCCCCTACCCCCCCTTCAAAAAAAAAAAAAAAAAAAAGCCAAAATAAATAAAATATTGGACAAATGCATGTAATTCATCTGCTAGAAAGTTTCAAGATATTGTATAGTGGCTCTACTAGATGCCCATGTTAATTAGGGAAACAAACTTTAACCAGCAAGTTTTACTGAAATTGAAGCAACAAAGGAACATTAGTAGACTAATGGCTAATGCTACTATTAGTACTTAGGAGTTGGGACTTCTTTCTGGAATGGATAAAAATAAAGTTCTTCAAATGATGTTTTAATGGAACAATGTGTCCTATTTATAGTTTCCACAAACATAAAATTACCAAAACCTATTCTAACTTGGAAACATCAAGTCAACAGACATAGGTCCAAAACCAACTGTAACCAACGAAGTTTTACAGAGTTTAACCATAGTATCAGGGGGAAATAATTGATCACTACTAAAAAAGTCCTATTTTAGTCATAAACTTAAAATTCTAAATTAAGGTTCCAAAAGAAGCTTATTCTGAAATTCTCATCTTAGAAGGACATGTAAGAAATCTAAACTCTTGCTCTGAAATATTGACGTTGAATTTAATACAGAAATAGGAGAAGAGTAAAGTAAATAGGGAAGAAATTACGAGAAGATATCAATTCCAATCACTAATTGAAGTCTTATTTTAACAGTGAAATCGACCCTCTGTGTTAAGCCTAATTAAAGTAGAAATAAAACCCTATATCTAACTAGATATGAAGAGAACGAATTGAAATCAACCTAATTTTACTCCTAATCTACTTAGAAGTTAAAACGTCTTATCTTCTTTTCGTTGCCCATCGCAAATTTATCAGTAATTGACGCTCTTCCGATCTCTCTAGGAGGCAAATTATTGATGCTTATTACCATAGTTTTAGGCATTTTAGGTTTTTGATTTTTTCTTCGGAAGACAGATGTTTAAAAAGGATTTGATTTGATTGGACATCAGATGCGTCAAACTAAAGAAGTCGGAAAAGCATGTATTTATCATGAATTCATCGGAGATATCTGGTGCATATGCATACAAGTGGCAAATGAACTAGCATTGCTGCCAAGAAAAACCAGCAAGCTTTTGGCCTTTGGTGTTCGTCACCAGTAGTGAGGTTGCTAAACTAAGCAACAGCAAGTGCCAGATGATGTGCAGTTGCACACATCAGAAATGACAAATTTCTTGGGTTTCAGTTGAACTTCTTTGTTTTAACAAGTAACGTGATATTCATTGTTTGCTATAGAGGGTCATGATTCAGTGGTAGCAAATATTTTCCAATCTCCATCTTTCGTGACAATTCTTGGGTTTGTTGCGTAGAGTGCAATAATCCCATTTTGGTGCTTGTATTATGTTAAAACTTTATTTTTTATTTTTTTAAAAGCGTTAAAACCACAATTTTAAATTTATTACTTTTTTACTTCTATATTGCGAAAATTCCCAAGCTTTGTGGAGCAACTTAGGTAATCATGCAATTTAGTTTTCCCTTAAGCTGTTATATCTTGAAAGGACTCTTTCTGTGAACTTCAATTGTCATGTGTGTTAGTCTTCAAACTAAACTTGTCAAGGGCACAGTGGAGAACATGGTCCAAGTAGCTGGCATCGTAAATGTTGGACTCAGACAATGAGTTTTGGCATTCCAAAGGTAAAAATTTTAGTTATCAGGCTGCCCTTACATGATCTTCATCCCATTCTTCTGGTGTAGAGGTACCTAAGTTTTATCAAGGTGGATAGGTAAATTAGAAACTTGTTTGTATAATATTGCAAGAATTGGATGGTATTATTTATTTATAGATTCCTTCCTAGATGTAGGGTAGTAATTTTCAGTGCTTTGCAGTGATTGAAGATAAATGTGCACACAACTATTTTCAGACTAGATTCGCTAACAGCTAGTATTTCACCACCATCTGTAATACTTAAATTCTGTATTGCAAGGAGAAGCTGCCCAGACTGGTAAATCTGCATGAAACCTCTTCTTTTTAGGGAAATCATTGTGAGCAATAAGAAATACTGTGGTGAGCGGAAGAAGTCGGGAACAAATTGTATCTGGCTGTCCGAGATGAAAGACTACTTGCTTCACATAGACCACGTCTTCAGCTCAGAACAAATGCACTGTAGTTTGATCTGCCATCGTTACGTTAGACATCAGAAAAGTGTGGCAGGAGGTAGCTTATGGTGAAATTCATGGGCAATGGAATGTAGTTTAGCACAGTACGTTAGACATCAGCTGTGGTTTGTTTGTTTTTGATATTAGACTATCAATATAATATGTGTTTGGTACTGAGGATAAGACCATTAATTTCTGTGTGGTTCTAATATCTGGGAATTACAGTAGTACGCACTCTATGTTGACACTTGGCAAGGAGCCTTTGCCAGCACATTTACATTTTCAAAATCTCAAATTAGGCCCCTTATTTGGAAATTAATTTAATTTTGCCCTGGATATTGTCCTTTATAAGCCATTGTGTTTCACTTCTTGCCCTACTGTGAAACAAAAAAATTATCGGCGCTTTTGTGGAATTTGTGTGTTTATTCGACTTTCAGGAACAGCTTGGCTTGGGTAAAAACTCATCTACTCTGCTAAACTAAATGTTCCCCCCATTTTTTGGGGGTGGGGGTGGGGGTGGCGCTTTGGGTGTATCAATCATGTGCTTTTTGTTACTAGATCTTGGCTGAAATGTTATCTAACAAATTTGATTGTGTTGGTAGATCTTTTTATGCTTTCTTTTTATTTTTTTTGGATTGTGTTGGTAGATCTTTTTATGCTTTCTTTTTATTTTTTTTTATTTTTCTTAATCTGAATATTTTATGTGCTAAAATAGATAGGTACTCTGCCTCTGATTCAATCGAATGTGTTGGGTGTGATAATTTTTTTTTTCTCTCTTTGGTTTGATTATTTTATGTTCTGTGATGTGATAAAATAGCTAGTCTCTGCCTCTGTTGGGTGGATCAATCATGTGTTTTTTGTTTCTAGATCTTGGCTTAAATGTTATCTTGGTAGATTTTTCTGTTCTTTCTTTTCTTTTGTTTTTTATTTTTTTTAATGTGATTATATTTTATGTGATAAAATAGCTAGACCCTTTGATTCAATCGAAAATTTTAAGATCTATGATGCTTAATTAAATTAAAATATGACAAGGATTGACCGTTGACGTTTTGACATTAGAACTGGTTCCCCCACCAAAAAAAAAATTGGTGACAGGGAAATAGCGATCTCTAAATTAAAAAATCACATACAAGTTTGAAAGGCTTTCTTCTACATAGACATTTTGTTTTTCCTCTTTCATTTTTATCTTTTAAATTTTTATTTAACATTTTATTTCATAATTAAATTTTTATCATGAAACAAATGTTGGTTTCTCACATTGGACTAGGTTTTGTCTCATTTTTGCCAAAAAGGAAAAATTGAAAAACTAAAATAAAAGGGAACCGTAGGAAGGGGAACCTAGGAAATCTAAAATCGTTCCTTGAAATTTCAAAATAATGGATTTGTGTTCGATGCAATGAATTTGACCTCTTATTTAATACCTTTTTCCCGTTATCTAATGGATTATGTTCTTTTTCCATTATTTTTCTTTCTTTCTTTCTTTTGTTTGTGAAACCCTGAAATTCATGTTAAAGTTATATTGCTTAAATAAAAGCCAGCCAATTTCCTAGAACTTTTATTATGTATTCTAATTTTTGTTGTATTGTATATTCAATAACCATCCAAAAACTTACATCCGTTTCTATATAGATATATGATATAACAATAATTTTCTAACTATTATGACAATCATATATACGTACATGTCATGTGATTGTAAACTTGCAATATGTATGCACGACACTTACATGCAATGTGGCTTTATGTTTACGCGACCACGTGCATGAGCACGTGGCGTGCACCTTGCGTGTACATGTACGTTATAATTAACATAAGACAAATGGGTATGGCACTCATATGGATGATAGAAAATTTTTGTACGGTTTAATGAATATTTTTTTTAAAAAATAAACAAAGTTCTTTTTTATTTTTTTGCATTCGGTTTTTTATTTTTCAGTTTCATTGATCTATTTGATAAAATCATCAGATTTCCTGTGCCTCTGATTCAAACGAATTTTTAAGATTTATTTATGATGCTAAATTATTATTATTAAAATTTGACAAGGCTGGTAAACAACTGACATTAGAAGGGATTCTCCCTACAAAAAAATCAATTTTCTAAATAAAGTCGCTATTTTTTCTAAATAAAATCACTGCAGATTTTAGGGTTTTTGAATAGGAGAGAGTTTTTTGGCCCCCTTCCTCTCTTTAATTTTAGTTGGTTGCAATTCATGTAATAAATAATAATACTCCTCCCGTTCAGAAAAAGATATTAATTCTCCCTTTATTTTTCACATAGATTAAGAAAACATCAACATCACAAGTCCCAGGGAGATACAAGTGTGTGAAAGCACTTGGTCTGAATTTTAGTTCGCACACCACTTGCACGCTATATGGTTGTATATTGCACACACGTTAGATGCATATGCAAGTAGCGTGTGCATGATGTGCTTGCATGTAGTCAGATGACATATATGGGTACCATAACAGTCTTCCGATCTTATCGACGTTAGAAAATTTTTGTATGAGTTTGACGTCACTATGCATTGCAGGGGTGATATAGCACTTAAGGAAATGCCTAAGCGTGCATGCACGAGGAAGCTTCCAAGAAAAAATAAGCCATCAACACAAAGAGATTGGGCAAATATAGGCAGATCGGAAGATATCTTGATGGTCATAGAAACAAAAATAAATTCAATCTATGACTACTTGAGCTTCAGCGCCGTTTGCAAGGCTTGGAATGCTGCAACAGTTGAGAATCGCGATAGACGAAAGACTGGAAATAACATAAACAGGCCATTGTTGTTGCGTGCAAATGAAGGAGCTAATAAGCGTATTGCCTACATCAATTATGGTTTGGATCAAAATTTTCACCAACTAAATTTGCCAAGAGAATTTTCTAGGAGGTATTGTGGTTCTTCTCATGGCTGGTTGATTGAATTCGACAGCCAAAATTTAGTTTTCTTCTTGGTTAACCCTTTTACCTTCCAAGTCGTGAACGTGCCCATATTGTCCTTCCCCGATCACGACCTACTTGTGCCTGATACCCCATACATTATTCTGAAAGCAGTGTTATCTGCTGATCCTTTGGTTTTTCCTAATTATACAATGGGGGTCATTTTCGATCTTGACAAGAAATTAGCTGTTTTTCAAGGGAGGAATCAGAAATGGGATCTTGTTGAAAATGAAGTTTTCTCAGGTGGCATGCATGATATTATTCATTATAAAGATGAATTTCTTGCCACTGATAATTATGAGAGGTTGTTCACTTTCACTCCTTCCGATCCAAAAACCTTTAAATGCATCTTCTGTCCAAGAACACCATCCAGTTTATCAGAGTCAGACGGTAGATTGTACCTTGTTGAATCACCTGAGGGAGAGCTTCTTAAGATATTTAGGTCGATAAGTGTTGAACATTTTAATAATGTTCAACGGAGCACTTGGTTTGATATTTGGAAAGTTATAGAAAATAGAGGACGGATAAGAGGTTGGAGACTGGTGGAATATCTTGAGAAGGTGTCTGTGTTCTTGGGCGATAGTCATTCCGTAGCTGTGATGGCTTCAGATTTTCCGAAATGCTCGGAAAATACGATATACTTTACCTTTGAATCCATTGATGAAAATGAATCAGCTTGGACATATGGAAGGGGTAAGCCAAAATGGCATCTGGATACGGGAATGTTCACGTCGAGAAATGGAAGGACGTTATTTCATTTGGCTCAAAGAGACAAGCCACCTGCAATATGGATCGTCCCAACTTTGAAAAGCTAAGGAGCTTCTTGTACAATATCATATTGTCTTTAATGTATTATTATTAGTTGTGTACATGTTTTGAAGTTTATATATGTTATAAATAAACTACAAGTCAGTAATTTCCTTTGATATGCTAGTTGTTTCTTTCTTTTTCTTTTGTTTTTTTAATTTGATTATTTTATTTTATGTGATAAAATAGCTAGAATTCCTCTGCCTCTGAGTAAATCGAAATTTTGTTGTATTATGCGAAATTTAAAAGATATGACATTATATAGATAGGCTACCACCAAAAAAAAAAAAAGAAAAAAAATTCTGGTGTTCTTGCACCGAATATGCACATTTGGTGCACCGAACACGCACGTCTAGATACATTGCACTTTACATGCACGTCTAGTGCCAACTTTTCTTTTTTTTTTTTTGAAAGTGTACGATGCTAAATTTAAAAAATATGACATGTACTAACAAAATGATATATTAGATTAATTCCCAAGAAAAGGGACAGAGAAATTGAAAAATCTCTAACTTGAATATAAAATCACTACAGCTTTGAACGCTTTCTTTTATAGACAAAAAGTTCATTTTCTTTTTCTCTTTCATTTTTTATTATTTTTAAATTTTTATTTATTGTTCAATTTGATAACTAATCAGGTTTCCTCCCTCTGATTCAATCAGAACTTTTAAGATACGATGTTAAATTATAACTAAAATATGACATGGGTTGATGAACAACTGATATAGAATTGATTAAAAAATAAAATAAAATCACTATAAATTGTACATTCTGACCAAGTGCTTTGGCAAATATATATGCACACCACTTGCACACAATGTGACTATATATATGTATGCCATGTGCACGTACTGTGCGTATATACATCCAAATGAGAGAAATGAGTACCATAACGACACTCTTATAAATGTCAGAATTTTTTTTTTTCAAATTTTTTTATTATTATTATTATTAATTTTATGAGTACCATAACATAAACGGGCCATTTGTTGTTGCGTGCAAATGAAGGAGCTAACAAAGGTGTCGCCTACATCAATTTTGGTTTGGATCAACTAAACTAGCCAAGAGAAACGCCAACTAAACGGGCCAAGTGAATTTTCTAGGAGGTAATTTTGTTCTTCACATGGCTGGTCGAAGTTCTCAGGTGGCATGCATGATATCATTCATTATAAAGATGAATTTCTTGCCATTGATAATTATGAGAAGTTGTTCACTTTCACTCCTTGGGATCCAAAAACATTCACCGCCTAGTTTATCAGTGTCAGATGGCAGATCGTACCTTGTTGAATCACCGGAGGGAAAGCTTCGTAAGATATTTAGGTCGGTAAGTGTTGAACATTTTAATAATGTTCAACGAAGCACTTGGTTTGATATTTGGATAGCTATAGAAAATATAGGACGGGTGATAGGTTGGAGACTAGTGGAATATCTAGAGAAGTTCCCACCAAAAAAAAAAAATATGTCTGGTGTTGTTGCACCAAACAGGCACGTCTGGTGTCGTTGCATCAAACACGCACGTCTGGTGTCGTTGCACTAAACATGCACGTCTAGAGACCGAGGTTGCACTGAACATGCACGCCTAGTGTCATTTTCTGATTTCTCTTTAATTGCATCTCGCCCTCCCCACTTCCGCATTCGCTCGGTAGTTTGCTCAACCTGCAATTCGCAAGGCCCCCATATAACTTTTCTTTTCAACAGAAATGCAACTGACATTTGCTGAATGATTATGAGAGATAACAAGAAGTCACTTAAAAAAAATAACTCCCAAAAATTTATATCTTAGCCAATTACAATGCTCGCCTGGTTAGTATAAATACCAACCTCCTTGATCCAGTTTGTTTTGTAAAGAACAAGCAAGAGCAGCAGCGTCTGCAAACCTACTCCAGCTATCATGCCACCCCAGAGCCCCTACAAAAGAGTAAAGAATTAGTAAAATGGAATTCTAGTCATAAAGGTGCTACAGAAATTTGCAAGAGAACAACTTCTATTACCGTTTCCATTGAAATTTACTTTTTCCCCCCTAGCTAGTTATATTTAGGATCAAATATAGCATGCACATTCATGAAATATAGAACTTGAAGTTAAATATTTATTTACCATGACTCCAAAATTTGCCACATAGCCGAGAACATATCCAAGTGGAAGACCAAATATGTAATAGCAAGCCAAATTGATGTACGCTACTAGAGCTTGCCACCCACCTCCGATGGCAACACCTGCAAAAACACCTCAAAATTAAAGAATCAAAACTACAGAGCAAGGGAACCCGACTCCAAGGGATCTTCTGATGCACAGTTCACATATGTTTGCTTATACATCATACTGAATTTGAATTTTGAACTAATACCTGATATAACCGGTTGGACACTATTGAGAACCATTGTAACTCCAAGGAGGATAGAAAGGCGGGCAACAGCGCGTTGCATGGTTTCACTATGTGTGAAAAGAATACCAAAATGATTTCTTGTAGCTAGGACAATAATCATGCAAAATATCCCGATAAGAAGTGATTGAAAGACTGTGACATAAACAGAATATTTAGTGGCTCTTGCATGCCCAGCACCAAGCTCATTTGAGACACGAACACTGAACAAAAAAAAAAACCATTCAGTGATCAAATGGTTTGAGATATATAGGAGCTAATAGTAAAAGGGAAGTGTCAACAAAGTGTCGTTTTGGCCTTTTTACCTTATAGCAGCATTGATTCCAATGAACACCATAGTTTCCCATCCATCAACATTCATACTGAAGGATTACACCAAAAGAGAGTATTAGAATACAACATTACTAAGTCTGGCTAGCCAATGTAAGAGTATCATCTCACCAAATGGAGAGGGAACCAACTGCAGTTACGGCATTGTCAAGATTTCCAGCAAGTACAATGATGCTCATCATATCCAGATCTCGAGGCATAGCATGACAGCAGATGCAAGCGAGAGCCTGACAAAGGCCCATATATCCCTAAATGCAGACCATGAGAATCCCTTCCAACCATCTTTACACCAACCAACCACGTAACCAAATTGTAGAACTGCGGTCAGCCATCCTGTAAGGTCGAAAGCTGCGGCTGCACCAATTGTTCCCCAGTCAAACACGTAAACAAATAGCCAACATAGTAATACTTGTGAAACCAGTGCTATGAATGCAATCCATGCGAGCACCAGCACTTTGCTTTGGGCTTGAAGAAATTTCTGAGTCGGAAAAGTGACTGCAAGAGAAAACAATTGAGGGACAACCAGAAGTGTATATAACCCTGCTGGTTTTGATATGTCATCATCTTGTCCAAGGAGTTTCAGAATTGGTGTTGCAAACACATAGAGTGGTAACAAGACGACACAAGTGGCCGTTAAAATTATTATTGAACGTTGCATATATACTCCGAGCATGTGTACTTGTCCCGCACCATATGCTTGACCACATAGCGTCTCCAGTGCACTTCCCATACCTAGCTAAACATGATGCCCAAAAAAAAAATATATATATCTACATCATGACCTGTCAGTTTTTGCTTAAAAATTTTCAAAGTCATGTGCCAATTGTGCAGTCACATAATCAATGCTTATAAATATCTGATGATAAGAGACACATCTGATGTGATATGAACAATAACAGAATGCTTTTAATTGTTCTTATAGAGGTTCTGAAATTTTTCTTACAGTTACAGCTCCAATTTCCATATCATAGACCATAGATATCACTAGCTGGAATGCATGGTAATCTATTGCAGAGCGCGCTTTCAACCCCCCTTCCCCCCTATTTGTCCTATCTAAGGAAATATTATAGTGTGTCGTGATTAACTTAAACATTCAATCAATAAATGATCCCACATGGCAAAACTATAAACAAAACATGGTTTAAAATAGCTGCCAAACACATTGAATATCAACTATCTAGTATCTACTTTCAACTAGTGGCCTAATTACACAAGTAAAATCAAGACTCCTCTTGACTTGGTGGGGGTCCAGAAGTCCATCTTAAATTCTTTAAGGTTCCAGCGTGTTTGGCCAGGTCTAAGAGCAAGATTAACGTAGGGGAAAAACCTATTTCCAAATAATGTGTAGAGGAAAAACCGGGGGAATATGAATTAGACACGAGGCGTTATTTAATTAAGTTAAATAGGTTTGTGGGACAAGCTCAATGGAGGGGAAAAGGGTAAATGAGGGGTTAATACCCACCCC